>JALBUQ010000032.1:0-192250 GCA_024364755.1 Pseudohyphozyma bogoriensis
CTCAGGGTAGAACACGCACGGTACATAATAATGACTCCAGCAGTGTTGGAAGAAACATCCGCGTTAAGAGTCGTGATGTCGGGGTGGATCTGAGTTGCACAGCCAGTTGTCGGTGAGCAGTGGGGCTTCAAGACGGGGCGTGAAACTCACATAGGAACTACCTCCTCCACCGGAGGATCCATACCAGTCTGAGATTCCAGCTTCCGAGTTACCTCCTCCCCCTCCTCCCCAGTAACTATAAGCAACGTAATGCAATCCGAAGTGAGAGACACATTAGCGCATTCGTTTTCCATATCCGAGAAGCACTAAATGGAAAACGAACCCTCCGCCTCCGCCAGAAGCTGAATCGGCAAAGTAGTCTGAAAACAAAGAACTCAGTACTCGGTCCAGGACTCCACTTTTCTCGCCCCTTCGAAAGAAAACACACTCACTTCCCTTGCCACCAGCCGATCCAACACCGTCGCCCCCCTTCCAGGACACGGCATTGGCCGATCCACCAGTGCCAGGACCAGTCTGAGTCGCTCCTTTGCCACTGTTTACTGAGTTTGCACCATCTTCAGCATCTCCGCCGGGAAGGCCAGCGTCACCTCCTTTGGTACCGTCGTCACCCTGCGGGAGTAGTGATGTTAGTGTCGGGCTATTCTGAGCGCCAAGGGTCGGGACGAACGCCGGCGCCACCTAGTTGGGATAAGAGAGGAGTGAGTAAGTAAGACGGGGTCTAGTCTAATAAAAAGCGGTTGCAAGACTGACCTCCACCAGCGACAATCAAGCGAGGGTCCGTAAGGCCAGGAGTTGGGGCCGTCGTGAGGGAGTATGAAGTGCCGAAGGCGGAGAACCCTGGAACGGAAGCTCAGCGGGTGCTGCTGTTTCAGACTGAAAGCAATCGAATATAAATACCTCCTCCCACCCCATTGGTCCCGTCAGCCCCTGAGACTATTGGCGGGCTATCAGCTAAAGCTCCCCAAGAAGAACGCGAACACGTGTAAGAAGAAAAAGAAAAGAAGGCCGAGCCTACCTTGTCCAGCGGCACCGCCGTACGCGCCGACCTAGCAAAATGACTCTCTCAGTGTTGTCTAAAGTCCGGATTTTCAACTTTCGCCCCTCACAAAAACAGATCCCTGGAGATTCACGCCGCTCTTCGTGAATGCGTAGTTATCCAGCGAGTCGATCGACACCTGGAGGCTCGCGCCTGTCCCAGCCTGAGCGAAGAAGTTGCTGCCCCTCGCACCGTTGAGCTGCATGATCAAAGTGTCGACAGAACTGGGCCAGGTGTAGGTGTAGGGTGTGTTCGAAGGTTTCGTGTCTGTTCAGTCCTTGTCAGCGCCTCTCTGAAGCCTGTTCAGGAACAAGAAGAATGGAAGCGCGCGCGCGCGCCTGTTGACGCGTCTATAGAGCGACATCGAGTTGATGTACTGGGTAAGGCAGCACTCACAGTAGCAGAACAAGTAGATGTGATCAGCGTCTGAGGACTGGAAAGCACAGACGATGCCGTTGTCCATGTCCGTAGCATCGTAGTAGGCGCCGTTCGCACAGCAGTAACTGCTCCCACTGATGTCGGTCTTGGTCGTCGTCGAGGGACAGAAGTGTTCCTGGCCGAAGACATTAAAAAAAAGCTGAAACACAAGCAGGAGTGACCACAGAGCCATGGCGGTGTTGATGTCTGGCGCGTTCGTTTGGGATGGAAGGAAGGAGGACAACAGAGCTGAAGGGTCGGCCACAATCCTTCCTTCGTCCTGGAAAGGCCCGGACCAGGGTCGCCGCCCGCCCAAAAGCGGCCGTCACATTCCTCGAAGCAGACCACGAGAGGACGAGAAAACAATGGCAGACCTGGATCGACACCCGCGTGCGCAAGCCCGTCGAAGGTGTCAGAAGATCCGAAATGCGGGGGTACTCGCCACGTCAGCACACGGCAGGCTCTTGTGGCTCTCGTTTGCTTCGCTTTCTTAAAGAGGGGTACAGGTCTCAGACAAAGAGAGTAATGCATGTTTTGGAGGTCTGGTAAAGAGCGAAAGAGCTGACGTGGTCGCGGCAAACAATAGGACGGCGCATTTGGTCCAGAAGGCGAGGCACGCTGCCAAGACTAGCGGCATTGAGAGAGTTAGGCAGCTTCGCTCAAACAATAGACACGTTGTAGTAGGGGGCTGGCGAAAGCCAGAGTTGACCCACTTGCCGTTGTTCTTTTTGGTTTGACAGCTCAAGACCGCTTCAAAACAAACCTCACAGCGTTTTGGCGCGCGCAGCTTTCTCGTTGTCCTTGTTCGAGCTCAGGAAAGGACCTCATGAAGTGCAGCATGTTCAGTACAGTATCTGACCACCTATGATTCCCAGCATTCTCCTCTCAACCTCTTCCCTTTGCCCGACCGTCCACCATCTTGCATCCTCGACCCCAATCCACACTCTCAGCAACGCTTCCTTCACCAGTCCCTCCACACCCGTCTTCGCGTCCATGAACAACACCAAAGCGTCGAGGAAAGTGAGGGAAAGCTCTGGTGGGGTCGCAGGGAGCGCGAGGGAGGAGGTGAAGCGGTGTAAGAGGGTCATCGCGAGTCGGTGGACGACGGAGGGGTGGGAGGGGGAGAGGAACGGGACGAGGATGAAGAGGAGGGAGGAAAGGGATTCAACTGGGGCAGTGATCAAGAGCTTGACGAGCTGCGAGAGCCAAGGTCGTGTATGCGTGAAAAATGGCGGAAGGAGACCGACCACGTCAGCTTGACCTCGCCCCCACCGGAGAAGCCAAACGACCTATGAACTCGAGCGCACCTTGTCCTCCAACTCGACTAAGTCTACTTCTTGACCCTGTGCTACTCTGTTGACCATCTCGCCCACCACAATCCAACCTTCCAAGTCGTCGTCGCCTCGTTCGGGCGCTTCGTTCAAGTGGACGCTGGGGCTACTTTGAAACGACCCAGATCCCGACTTCGGCAGGGGAGGAGGCAGAGGTCTCGGAGCGGGGTTATAAGTCGGACTGAAGGCAGGATGAGCGGTAGAGAACGAGCGAGACGAGTTTGAGCTGTGTTGAGCTTGACTTGCTATGTTCGCTCATCGAGGGGTCAGCGAGCAGCGCAAGCGTGGGCAAAGGGACGTACGTCGAGCAGGCGGCGAAGATAATAGTTTAACTAGTCGAGTAGTGACTAGGTCGGTAAAGTCTAAATGCGAAAGATCTGTCAGTTCAGCTCAGAGGGGGTCGGAAACGCGCGAAAGAGGGGCGCCGCACCTCCGAGCGCGAGTCGAGGCGCAGGAAGTGAGCGGTACAGCGCGTCGATTTCGTAAGCCTGTTCAGAAGTATAGTCAAAATTGAAGGAAGTATAGATGGGTTTAGAAAGGAGGACGGACGAGGATGAGTGAGAGCTCGTCGTGCGTCGAGGCGACCATCGCGGTGCCACTCTGAATCGAGTCGCACGAGCGCGACGGCTACGACGTCGACGTCGACGGGCAGAAACGACCAGTCTCGGCCGGTCGTTCGGAGCTCGATATGATCAAAAAGGACGGTAGAAAATTCGGTTCGAACGAGGGCGACGAGCGAGGATGCGGGCGAAGGCGAAGCCGGGGCGGCCAAGTCGACGTCGAGACTTGGGCACGAAGGTTGGCCCCCCCGACCCCTCGCATCCGCGTTCTGCTTTTGTTCGCATCAACCACGAACGATCGTCAATTGTCACATATCTCTATTCAATCACTATCGTGAGTTCATGCCCTGTGTCGGCGAACGCGCTGCTGCTTCTGTCGTGCTCCTCTCGCCTCTCCTCGTCTCCTCGTCGTCCATGCTTCAACGCGGCACTCCTTAAAGGCCGGCCCAATCAATGGAGCAGCAGACGCGAGCATACGATTGTATGGTATGCCGCTGGTGAGTATAGCAGAGCACTGACGATCTTCCGCCTCTTCTTTGCGCAACGACAGGACCACCTCCCCACGACGACCGCGCTTCCTCGCATCCTCTCCACTAACGAAACGGATTCAGCATGGGTCGCCACGCCAAAAAGTATGCTCTTCTTAGCCTTCATCACTCATGCACATCTCCGCTCACAATTCCCTTTCCCTTCCCCTGCCCTACCCCGATCTCCTTCCCTCCCGCCCATCTCCCTCAATCTAACCTCCACCGCGACTCTAGCAACACCAACGGCTCCAACTTCACTCACTTTGAGAGGCAGCAACTGGGTCAAGGCAGCAAGAAGGAACGACTCGGCCGCGATGCGATGAAGAACTTCAATGCGTGCTCGCTGTGCCTCGAACGGGCGAGGGATCCCAGGGTGTGCGGCGAGGGACATGTCTTCTGCCAGGTGCGTTTCTGTGCCTCTATCTATATCTTTCTACCTTCAGATTTGTTGTATTGGAAAGAATGGGCCCGCACGACCAATCGCGGGCATGGCAGGCAGTCGCTGATCACCACCCTCCCTCGCGCGTCCACGTCCCCCCTCACAGGAGTGCATCATCTCCTCTCTCCTCTCCCAAAAGTCCTCCATCAAGCGCCAAACTGCTCTTCTCGCCCAACTCCGCGAATCCGAAGCGACCGCTCTCGCTGCTGCCCGCCAATCTGCTCGCGAACGCGTCTTGAGGGAGTTCGAAGCCGCCCAGAGTGGGTTGGGTAAGGGGGGTGTCAAGGGGAAAGTCGTTAGTGGTGGATTGAGGGAGGGAAGTGAGAGTGGGGCGAGTACGCCGACGGTAGGAGGAAAGAGGAAGTTTGAGTTGGAGGAAGGGGAGATTGAGAGGTTGTTAAGGGAGGGGGAAGAGGAGGCGCTGGGGAGGATCAATAAGGAGTTGGAAGAGAGTAGGAAGGCAAAGTTGCCGAACTTCTGGCTGGTCCGTTCGCTTCTTTCGTCTGTTCATTTATTGTGAGTGGTGCTGACGAGTGTCCTGGCCTGCCGACAGCCAAGCTTGACGCCAAACGCTGAGCCAACGCCGTTGGAGGAGGTCAAACTTCAGACGCTATGCACAGTCGAAGGAAAAGGACATCCTCTCTCGTGCGTCCTGGTCTTGAAGCAATCTCGACCTCTGGCCCGCATACTGACCGGTCCTCCCCTCGCAGGCTCAAATCGCTCACGACGATCAAGTTCACCGAGGACGAGACGGACAGTGCTCCCGTCGGAGAGCGCCACTGCATTTGCCCTGTGTGCCGCAAAGGGTTGACAAATAACGTCAAGGCTTTTGGTGCGTTTCTCTCGCTGATTCTTGGACATGGGCAGAGGTGCTGACGTGGCATGCTTCGTGATGCAGTGATGAAGGCGTGTGGCGATGTTGTGTGGTTCGTTCCCCTCTTCTTCCGGTATCTCTCAAGTGCCTGACTCACCTCTCTCACACTTCACAGCACCACCTGCGTGACAACGCTCTGCATCCCCGACTCGTCCTGCGCGGCGTGCAACACCCCCTTCCCAGCTCCCAAGAAGGCCAAAGAGGCAAAGGAGGGTCAGCCGGCAAAGAAGGCAAAGAAGGAGGAGACATCGAGCGGCGTGATCGAGTTGAAGAGAGAAGGAACTGGGTTCGCGGCTGGGGGGATGGTCGAGGTCAAGAAGTACGATTTGGCGTTCCAGGGTTAGTTAGAGGTGCATGGCCGTTCAGCGTACTGGAAATGGGAGGGGGAGAAGATGGGGTTTGTGTAAACAGTGGTAGATAGCGGCTGCAACAAGGCGGCCGAAAGTTAGAGAAGACACGACACTGAGAGGCACGGCCGCTGGGTCGACTCTCTTGCGCACTGCATCATTCAGAGCTCCAAAAACGATACCGTTTGAGAGAGAAGGAAAAAGGAAAAGTACAGCGCCGCCCTTGCGTCTGATGTCCTCGTGCAGTCTTCCCACACCAAAAAAAAGTAAATCCTTCCCGGCCGGGAATCGAACCCGGATCACAAGCGAACACGCATCCGAAAATGACAAGCTTGTATACTGACCGTTATACGACCGAGAATTGAGTAGATATCAGCCGGGCTCAAAATGACATACACATCATGTTCGCTCTATATTTGCCAAACGGCCTGGGTAGCTTAGCGGTGAGCTACAGGTGTCAGTTGTTTCGTAGGTTGAGCAACTGTCGTGGGTTCGAATCCTACCTGGGCACCAAGCTCGCGGGTTAAGGGGGCCCAATTCAGAGCAATCTCTGCCGTATTCCAAGACCTTATCAAACCTTCCGGGAGTTTTAGTGGGTAACAGCTTAAGCTGAGTCCCACACTACCAATCACTCTATTGGTGTGCGTAAAGCATTTCTTCCTTTATCTCCTTCTTCTCTTGCTGTAGTCGAGTAGCTCCTGCAATAAGAGTCGTTAGATACAAAAAAAAAGTTTTTCTGTTTTCGAACAACACACCAGCGTTTTGTTGGTAAGATGTGGGATTGTTGTAGGTATACCGCGAGAACGGGCGAAAAAGCGTTGTAGCGGCGACAGTAGTAGCCGCAGGACGGCAACCGAAAGCCCGAGCGGGACGGCTCCGGAACTTCGATGGGGAGGAGAGGAGTGATGGTGGTGAATTGTCTTGATATTGAGAGCTTCCAGATGTGGTGGATGTAGCGGATTTGGAGGAGGAGGGAGGGGAGGGTGGGTTTGGAGGGAGAGGTTGGGCAGATGAGTTGCTGCAGGGTGGAATGGGGCCGGGTGCCTTCTGTTGCTAGTTTCCGAATTTCCGTAGATCCTTCGCATTATATGAAAATATGGATAATGGACTCAGCTTTGCTGGTCAGGCAGACCCTGCAGTGTGGAGTGGAGTTGTTGGGGAAGGAGGCTGTGCTGGAGGAGGGTTCGGCTGCTACCTGGGTTCCTGCGTGGAGGAATCGAAGGGATAGGAGGTAGGCTGTGTTGGTCTGGTCTGGAAGGATGTCTCGTGGCCTTTTGAGGAAGTTGCACCAATTTTCCAGTGTTGAGCCTGGAAAGAGGGCAAGGGGGGCCAGGGGGGATAGATTGTGGAGTAGGAGTCTTCAGTGAAGGAAGCGGTGGACTTGGCAAAGGAAGTGACACTCACCTGGTTACCACTCCGTGAATCACGGGACCATTTGGAGAGGATAGCCATTTTTCTTTCTTTCTTTTTTTGTGCCAAATTTTCTCACTTTGAAGGGCAGGCCTCCCAAGCGACACTTGGTGCCACGTCATCAACCTAAGAACTTCTCGGTCGTATAACGGTCAGTATACAAGCTTGTCATTTAATCATTAATTGCCCGCTTGTGATCCGGGTTCGATTCCCGGCCGGGAAGCAAGTGAATTATCTTTTTTTGCGTCCTATAAAAACGCGTTCTGTGAGCGCGGGAGCCTTTCCCTTCTGACAATGTCTCGCTTTTTTGCACAGCTCTCGATCTTCCTTTTGAGGGGACTACAAAGTCCCTTGCTGATTCTCATGCTTCAAAAAGAGGCAGGCACACACGAGCTAATGACTCTACAGCCACGTCACTCGCTCCTCACCTCTCTCTCCCCTCCTTCCACCTTCCCTCTGACCCCACCACTGCCTTTAAGTCCTTCTAGCGCACTGTGACTCCTCCCATTCCCCTCCCCCAGCCTTGCCCTCCCAACATCCCCACTCCTCAACAACAACCCCTCAGCGACCTTCCTCCTCCTCTTCTCCCCCTCCCACCTCTCTCTCAACCCCTCCACTTCCTCATCCAACTCCCCCACTCTTCCTCTCAACACCGCCAACTCCCTCTCCAGCTTCTCCTTCTCCCCTTCTTGTCCATCCCTCGACTCTGCATCCGCGAGAGCCGCTTCAGCGACTACGAGGGATTCCTCGAGCTCCTCAATTCGAACATAGGCAGTTGAGAGTTTCTCTTTTTGTTCGACGAGTTTGGTGCGAACGCGGGACGAGATGGATTCGAGGGTGTTTTGGAGTCGGTGGATTTGGGAGGTGAGGGAGTGGATTTCGGCGTGGGACGAGGAGAGTTGGGATTCTAGGCTGTGAGAAAGTCGAGCGTCAGAATGTGGACGACACTAGGAAAGAGCAGCGCAACTATGAGAGGTGAAAGAGGCCCACCTCATTCGTTCCGCATCCCACTCTCGCCTCTCCTCATCCACAACCCCAATTTGCTCCCTTCCACACAGCGAGTCCCTCTCCCTTTCGACAGCCCTCAACATACTCCTCAAGCGCTCCACCTCTTCACTAAGCTCAAGCACACTCTTTTCAAGTTCTTCCTTCGAATAGCCGCTGCGATAGCGGTTGCCACGTCAGCGTGTAGCCTGTTGCGACACCAGGAGCGGAAGAGAAAGATGACGCACGTGGGTGGTGGTGAAATGGAAGAAGAGGATAGGACTCCGCCGTGGACGTCTAGCCCTGCTTTAGCGGCCTGCGAAGCGTTCGAACGTCGCGGTCAGCACTGAGGCGCGGAGGGCCTAGCTAGAATGGGCAATACGACTCGCCTCCTTTGCCAGCTTCGCAACTTCCTCTTCAAGCTTGAGCACTCGGGCAGTAGGAGCCTTGACTTGACTTGCTCTTGAAGACGTTCCGTCGCCGTGTTTCGCGGCCTACGAGGAGGGGTGCGCAGGAGTGAGCACGTGGCATCCGCCAACGACATGACGACAGAATCGCGCATACCAGGAAAGGAGTAGCGTCTTCAAAAGTGGAGGTAGCAGAAGTGCTGGGTCCAGGGCCCATGCCGACGAGTTCGTCCAAGCTCTTCCAGAGGGTCTGGAGTTCCGTCTTGCGACTGTCGCGCTCGACTTGAAGTCGTTCGATCTGGGCCAGCACGCCGTTTACAAAGAGGACATGAAAGCGACGGTCAGTTCATAGGTCACAAATACGTTCAGTAAAGTGATAGCAAATCTGGTACGCACCTCGAGATCCCGCTCGTCCAACAATCGCTCCGCCTCTCTCCTCACGCGTTCCAGCTCGCGCGACAGGTCCGCAATCAACGCCGCCGACGAAGTTTTGTGATGCTGACGTACAGTCTGCTGGCCTACATCACCATGATGCCTGATCTCTGGTCCCTCCAATCCACCGCCGCTGTCGTAGTCCTCCTCCGACCCGCTCTCGGACTTGCTCGCCCGCACCAACATCCTAGTCCCAACTTCAGCCCTCTCTCTCTTCCCATTCCTCCCTCCGCCACCACCAAGCTTCTCCCCCAATTCCTCTCTACACCTCCTCTCCTCCCTCCACCTCTGTTCCCAGACCCCACTGACGACCCTCGTCCTCGCGAGCTCCTGTTCCAGCGCTTCGATGGTTTTCGAATGTGTGGACCGGGAGGTGTGCAGGAGGGTCTGGGTGGACGAGAGAAGGGATGTGGTGGATTGGAGACGAGTGGTGAGGGACGAGAGGGAGGTCCGGAGCTGTTGGACCTGCATGGAGGGGAGGGTTAGCGGTTCTACCATCCGGGGAAAGCGAAGCAACGCACTCTGTCGCGACTAAGATCTAACTCCTTCTGTATTGTCTTCGTTCCTGAGTCTCCATCGCTACCGCGACCGAGAGCGAGGGCATGGAACGCCCGCACGAGCCTCGGCGAGCGCTGGAGGAGCGCCAGGTCCGAAGGCGAGAGCGCGAGCGGGACGGAAGGGTCGACGTGGGAGGCTAGAAACGAGACGAGCTCTACTGGAAGCCGGCTAGAGGACTCTGAGGGCGCTACTGGCGGCATCGTCCGTAGGGCGAGTGTTGGGAGGAAGTGAAGGGA
Source organism: Pseudohyphozyma bogoriensis (assembly GCA_024364755.1). NCBI lineage: Eukaryota > Fungi > Basidiomycota > Microbotryomycetes > Chrysozymaceae > Pseudohyphozyma > Pseudohyphozyma bogoriensis. The sequence goes on from JALBUQ010000032.1 coordinate 9,559, forward strand.
GGAGCTTCCTGAGCGGTGAGGCTTGGGCTGATGAGGTCTACACGTGACTTTGTTGTTTGCGTCGACCTGCTGGTGCTAGGTTGTCGTCAAATACAACATAATTTGAGTTGAAGGTACGAAATCGATGGTAGAGATGCTATCAAACTGCACAGTAGGGCTCCAGAGGAGGCTCATGAGCTTGTGCTCCGAGAACAACTAGAGTGAGGACCACGTCAACAAAGGAAGCCTTGAGCTCAGAGCGAGTCGCATCATGCTGAGTGTAGAAACGTTCAAATGCTGACGAGGCCCACAGGCTTTTCGATGGTTGCGCTCACTAGCGGTAAACATCAAGTCCTCATACCACTTCCTCTCATTCACCACGTCCCGAAACGCCCTCATCACGATCATTGATTGTTTACAAGCCCACTCAGTCCTACTAGGCCTTAGCCTTCGGCTTACACTCATCCCCACACTCCCTGATAATACACCCATTCCCATTCTTCTCCCCATTCGCACCGCCTTCATCAGCCTCCGAGAACGCCACCGCCAGCCTCTGTCCATCAGCAGAGAACGCGAGTGCCGAGATCGGGGAGGGGTATTTCGGGAACTGGCGGAGACGTTTTTTGGCGGTCGGGTCCCAGAGCGAGACGGTGCAGTCGCCGCCGCCGGTTGCGAACGTCCCGTGGCTGGTGTCGCACAGGAACAAGAACGTTAGCTAGAGTTGGGATGGGTGGGCGAGAGGAGAGGTGGGGACGAACACTGGGTTGAAAGCGAGGCCTTGGACTGGGTAGACTGTGTCGACGCCTTCGATGACTTGACGGTGGCATTTGAACGCGTACTTCTTGGACTGGGCGGACGCTTCCGAGTTGAAGAACTCGACCGCGACGCGGCCTTCTATTGAGGTCGTGACGTAACCTGTCGACACTCATCGTCAGCTTACTAGTCTTGCCAAATGAGAAGCAAAGCTTCAAAGTCGAGAACGCACCCTCATCGCCAGGCATACACTTGACGGCCCTCGTCATGAACTTCAACGAGCTCTCCCTCTTCTGCCACGGCTGGATCTCCTTCCCTTCCGTCCCAGCCTTGACCGCTTCACCCAGAGCAGCGATGTCAAAGATCCAGATCGCACGATCGGCCATCGCGACGACGATTTTGGAGGGCGAGAGAGCGAGAGAGTAGACTTTGCCAGGGAGGGGGATGACGGTGCTGGAGAGGGGAGTGGAGGGGGAGGTGAGGCGGAGGGTGGAGTCCCAGGAGGCTGAGAGGACGAGGTCTGGGTGTGTTTGAGGGAGGGTTAGGGACAGGAAGGGAGGACGCGGGCTGGGAAACACAACAAAGGAGGAACAACGCACCGAGGTCCGCGAGGTACTCGACGCACTTGACCGCATCCTCATGTCTAGCGATCACAGTCTCTGTCCCACTCGTCAAATCAATCCTGCCCACACCAACACGATCAGCACGCGCGAGGATCGTTGAACCAGAAGCTCCAACTCACGATTTGACCTCCTTGCCTAGTCCTCCCGCATACACCAGAGTCTCCGAGTTACCCCAAGCGACATCGAGAACCGCTCCTCGCTGCTTGAACTTCTTCGCTGCAGAGACTTGCTTCAGGTTGTGCAGGTAGACGTTCTGTTCGAGCGCGCGCGCGTTAGCTCTCGCGCTCCTCGTCGTGCAACAGTGTGCCAGAGGGGAAGGACTGACAGAGTCCCATGAGCCAGTTACGAGGAGGTCGGGGTTGGTAGGGTGGAACGCGACGGCAGAGATCGAGTCCGGGTAGGGAGGGAGTTGTGTTTCTGGGCGAGAGGAACGGTAGATCGGTGGTCAGTGAATGAGATTACGTTGGAGTAGGACCTGATTGAGGAGGGTAGCTCACCTGTGCCGCTCATTGTTGTTGGTCAGAAACTAGTGCAAACTGTGAGGTGAGGACGCACCGCGAGTTGAGCGCGAGCTGCCGTCGAAGTCGGGGCGTGGAGGCCGGCCCCCTGTCTGACTCTTCCTTTACTTTCGCGACACGGTACGTCGATACTGAGCAAGCTATACCTCAGTAGTTGTCCAAAATAATCCACTTTTTTTTCTTTCCTTCGTCTCCAGATTCAATGGTGGAATGCTTAAGGCAAACCAGGGCGCGGCCGACAGCTGTCATTGCCAGAGTCCACTGACGTGGCCCTAACTACTTGCCCATCCATTCCAAGTCACAAGTATTCCCGCTGAATTCCATGCTATCCCGCTTGATCCCCACGACCGGCGCGAAGAAACTGAGCCACGTGTGCCCCAACACCCCCAAATCTCCCCGCCTCGTCCGTCATCCTCCTTCCTCCAACCACTTCGCGCATCCCCCCGCCGTCGCACCCACCTCCCTCCCGTCACCCTCACCACCAGCAGCCATGTTCCGCCCCATCCTCCGCCAGGCCGCCCGTGTCCCCCGTACCGCCGTCCGCAACTCGAGCACGACCGCTGCCCACTCGGGCGAGGTCGCGATCGAGGGCTCTGGCCTCGAGTTTGTCAAGGAGCGCGAGGCGGTCAAGCACCACGCGGCCAAGTCTGGAGAGTTGTGGAGGAAGATCACGTGCGTGTCTCTTTTGTCTATGAGCGTTTGCGTCCGCTGCCGTGCGGTTCCTGGGTAGAGAGAGGTGGAGGAGAAGCAGGAAGGAAGAACGAGTGGGGATTGGTTGACGGGATGGGCGCGAGTCGGGCGTTGCTGGGGCATGGATGGGCGGAGGCGGATGAGGAGGAGTGGATCTGGAGGGTAATGGGCCGTCTCGAGGCAGTGGAGCGATGGTGTGGTGGAGCGATGGGAGCAACATGGCCAGGGCGGGCGGTTCGCGGGCCTTCGCGCCTCTTCGTTCGGTCTGGTGGATCGTGCAGGAATCGGACGAATAGAGGTGGGAGTGAACGGAGTGCATCTGCCGAGCTTGGAGGACAGCTTTGCTGTGTATCGATGGGCTGGTTCTTGCGAAGGCGCCGTGATACGTCTGGCGCCGTGGGTCGAAATGGCATGCGCAGGGCTCAGGAGACGAGCGCACGAATGGACATCCCCGTTGCCTGTTGAGGAACGTCCTGCTGACCACAATACCCTCTTTGTTCTCTTTTGTCATCGTAAACAGCATCTACGTCGCTTTCCCTACCAGTGCGTCACCACTAACCTTCTCCTCAGGCCTTCGGCATGGAGACTTGGTGCTAACGAATGTCCTTACTTCTTCCTCCTTCCCCTTTCAATCACTATCTTCTTCACTACTCACCTCCTCATCAACTTCTCCCATCTCCCCATCCATCCCCGCTCCTCCTCGCGTCCTCTCCCAACCTACTCCCCGCATCCCCCCGACTTGCCCACTCGCTCGCAATCCACAGTCATCGCCGGCTACCTCAACGCCAAGTCGATGATGACCGAGCACGAGCACCACGTCGCTCACATCAAGGAGGAGAACGGTGGAGAGCTTCCCCCCAGGGTTGTTTACCCTTGTGAGTCTTCGCGCTGGTTCTTCTTTCGTTTGTTGTTCGAGCGAAGGAGGGGTCTGGGAGAGTCGGGAGTGAGCGATGGAGTGGGGATTGTGGTTGGTGTGAGGGAGGTGAAGAGGTGTTAGCGTTGCCTTCTAGGCGTAGTGCCTAGGGTACTTCGGGGAATGCGAGAGCAGAAGAAGCGAAAGGGCAGCGAACGGCGCAATCACGGCGCTCAAGCAGGGGTCAGGGCTCACTGAGGAGCCAACCTCATTTTCACACAAACTCAAATGCTCTCAAAACGACCCAGTACTCTTACTGACTCCTCCCTCTCAATCCCGCTTCACAAACGACAGACTTCAACATCCGCACCAAGGACTACCCTTGGGGCCCCCACACCCTCTTCTACAACCCTCACGTGCGTCACCTCCCCCCCCCCTCTTTCCCTATTATTGATTTCCGTGACTGACGGCGTCGTCGGTCGGCGATACAGGTCAACATCGACTCTGAGGCCTCCGACGAGTAAATGCTATGATTCGATTGAATCGGGCCTTTAGTTTAGTTCGAGGGATGAAGAGAAGGAAGTTGATGGAGTAGAGAAATTGTTGCAAGAGGGAAGTTTGTGCCTCGTCTGTTGTTGTCGTTGAGAGCTGCCTGCCTGGTGTTCCGTCGCCGTCTAATATGGTGTGTGGGGTCTAGTCGTGCGTGACGGACTGGTTTCCATGTATCTCAAAAAAGGCGACTTCAGTGACAAAAATGTGAGAAGGAGACTCACCGCTAACACTATGAGGAAAGCGATTCCCAAGAAGAAATTTGACCACGTCACTCTCGTCAATACTAAACAATTGTCACTACAAACCCGCCTAAAGGACAATTAGCGTTTCTAATCCCCCCTCCTCACCTCCCTTCCGGCTCGCTCGCGCTCCTCCCCTCTTCCCCTGAATTTCCCACCACACCTTTCAACAAAACAGCAAAGATGCAGTCAGAGAACATGGACGTCGATGGTCAGTCCCTTCTTCTGTCTCTCCTCTTCCGCGAGAGAAGCTGACGAAACCGCAACGCGGTCCCACGCCCTCCCCTCCCCCCTTCTGCATCGCGAACACCCCCGACAGACTCGAACTCGAAGAGAAAAGGAAGAGGGTTCGCTGCTGGTGGTGGTACGCTTCTGTCCCTTCTTTAACGACACTTTCGGTGTGGTCGACCTAGGGCTTAGAAGTGAGAGAATTGGAGGGAGGACGAACTAGCAAGTCATGAGCGAGCGCGCGCGCGCGGGCACGAGCGAGTGGTGGAGAAGGCTCTCCCCTCCCAGGATGAGGGCTGTGCTCCTGCTTACTACAGATACGAGCGAGTGAGAGAGTGGGAGGAAGGACGGCGTGCGAAGAGAGTCGCGACGGATAGTTGCTCGACCTCCCGAGCGAGCGGTGGTGTGCGAGGAGGGGCTGAGGAGCGGGACCACGACGGAGTCGAGCAGTTTGAATGTGGCAAACTGGGGCTGCTCCGATCTCTGTTTTGGCTGACCATCTCGGTCGTTGTCCCGGTTACAGGAGCGAGCGCACCAGGTGTTGAGGGCGGCGATGAGGAGACGCTCCCTGGAGTTCCCGCCGGTCGATGTACGTTCGTTTTCCCTTCTTGATCGTTCCTTCGTTGTCGGGTCCTTGGAGGGTGTGCGATGGGATGAAGTGGGGGTGGCAGATGGACGACCGGCGGGTGCGCGAGTGGAGGGTGCATGATATGATGGGGCACTCTAAGCCGAGCAACATTCTCTCACTACCACACCTTCCAACTCACATTATCTCTCCTCTCCTCTCTTCCCTCGTCCTCTCTCCCTTCCACCCCGTTCCGAACCGCAACCACCACCACACCAAACAACAGCCGTCGAAGGCTGGATCGTGATCGCGACCAACGTCCACGAAGAAGCGTCCGAGGAAGACGTGCAGGACAAGTTTAGCGATTTCGGAGACATCAAGAACTTGCACTTGAACTTGGATAGGAGGACGGGTTATGTCAAGGTGAGCCCTTTTGTCGTGTGCGCGCTGGAGGTTTGGGCGGGCTAGTGCGGGCAGCGGGAAAGGCTGAGTTGGGTATGGAGGGGATCGAGAGCGAAGAGAGGATGTGTGAGCAAAGAAAGTATGGATGGAGACGTGAACGTGGGGATGAGGGGAGGAAAGCGGATGCGAGCAGGTGAAGGAGGCCAGGAGGCGAAGCTCGTTTACGGGCGGATGGGGCGGTGATGCGAGCGTGGGTGCGAGGGACGATTGCCGAATAGGTGGAGCGTGACCTCAATTCCCAAGGCTCACCACCGAGGGTTTGATCGATGCTCGCAAGGCTGTCAAATGCTCGAAGAACGCGCCGGCACCTACGTGTCCCTTTCCACACCAAGCGCACCATCCTTTCCCTTGGGAAACCTCATGCTGACGTGCCTATCCATTCTTCTTTGCAATTGACAGGGCTACGCGTTGGTCGAGTACGAGACGAAGGAGCAAGCCCAAGCTGCGATTGCGGGAGCGAACGGGTCCGAGATCCTCGAGCAGAAGATTACGGTCGACTTTGCGTTCGCTCAGGGTCCTCCTGGGTGCGTCCTTCTCTCTCCCTTTTTGTTTTGGAAACAACTGTGAGTAGTAGCTGATGTGGTGCTGTTGTGGGGTTTCCAGTGGCAAGACGGGAGGAGGAGCGAGGAGGAACGCGAGGGGGAGAAGTGCGAGCCCTGGGAGGAAGCCGTTGGTCACGAGGATTGATTGAGTGGAGCCAGGGGAGGAAGGGGGTTGTGGTGAACGACTTGAAGCCCAAAAATTGGAAAGTGTTTTCTTGTAAGACCCGTGACCGTTGCGAGAGAGAAGAGGTGAGGACTACGTGGCAAAGCGGAGTTCTCATCGAACGACACGCTTGAGCACAAGTCACCTGCCAACCCAAGGGAACAGTCCTCGTGACCCCACTCTCCTCTTCGAATAATGATGGAACAAACAACGGTCGGTAGCCGCTAAGCGCCAGACTTGTGGCCAGGGAAGGGCGGCTGGCGGCAAGTCGCGGCGAGGCTCGGGGGGGGGGGGGGGGGTCGCCCCTGTGTCGTTTGAAATCTCTCAAAGTCCTCCTCGTGGCGCTCCTTCTCTCTCTGTCTCCATCCATCGCACAACTACCACCCACTTTCGTTTTCTGTATAGACTCAAACACAAGCAAGAATGGCCGCCACGACTCCGCTGTCTCCTCACAAGTTCCTCCAGAGCCCTCTGACGGCTGGAGTGGTCGGGTGCCCGTTCAGGTCAGTACGCGCGATCCTCTGCTCTCGTCCCTCGCTTCTGGAGAGCACGATGGCCAGGGAGGAGCTCGTAGGCGGGTGATGGAATAGTGTTCGGGTCACTGCTGGGGCTAGAGGTCGCGAACGACGAGCGACGAGCGACGAGATGGATGGCGCACCGCCCATCGCGCGATGGCTCCTGAGCAGCCCCGAGGACGCCTTGTGGCTGACGACCTCCTCTGTTACATTCAATTTTTTGCAGTGGTGGACAGCCCAAAGCTGGCGTCGACGTAAGTTGGAGCGATGTCTGCTTGTTGTTGCTGTCGAACGGAATGGACGATGGACGAAACGGGAAGAGAGCTTCAAGGTGGAGGAGCTGAGGGCTGGAAGGAGGGGAAAGGAGGTCGACCGGCTTTTGGTCGAGATCGATTGGGCAGCTGGTTGAGCTCAACGACGCGAGAGATGGGAGCCGAACGGGGTCGGCGTTCGCGATGTCACCGGTGAAGGGCAGCTGCTCTCGACGAGCGAAGCTCGGCTTGAAGCGACCCACCCTTCCCATCATCTTTCTACACACTTCCACCCATCCTATCCCTTCTTTCGTGTCCAGTTCGCGCAGACCCATCATCATGCGTGCCCACCCCCTCCCCGACGTGAGCTTGGCTCACGTGCTCGTCGCTAACGCTCATTCCGCCCGCGCGCTCAACCAGACCGGACCACTCGAGCTCATCGAATCGGGCTTGCTCAAGGATATTCAGGTCTGTCCTCCTCCCTCCCTCCTTCTTCCACTTGGCACGTCGAAGCTGACACAACCCCTCGACGCGTTTGCGTTGACCAGGACCTCGGCTACGTTGTCGATTTCCAGCGCGCCGACGAGCTCTCGACTTCCATCACGAGCATCAATGAGCCCGACCCAGATATCGGGAACCTCAAGAAGCCGAGGTTGGTATCCAAGGTGCGTTTTTCCCTTGCTTTCCTTCATCTACGGAGGTCGACCCAGCTGACGTGTTATTGATGACGGAACCAAGGTGACGAAAGAGCTCGCCGAGAGGGTGTACTACCATGCTAGCAAAGGACAGCTCGCTGTCACGCTCGGTGGCGACCATTCGTTGGTGCGTTCGTTAGGGCCCGAGTGAGATGGAGACGGTTGGCTGACGTGACGCGTTTATGCGACCAGGCGATGGGCACCGTTTCTGGATCGTTCAAGGCTCACCCTGAGGCTTGCTTGATTTGGATTGATGCTCATGCCGTGAGTTGGATGATTCGTTGTTTTTAGATCTCAAGCGCCAAAGCTGACGTGGCTGATAACCCCAATTTTGCCTTTCCCTTCCATCTAAACCTTTTTCTTGCTGCCCCGTTTCCAACCCAAATCCAGGACATCAACACCCCTCTCACGACCCCTTCCGGTAACTTGCACGGCTGCCCCGTTTCGTTCCTCATGGGGCTTCCTGGCACCGACATTCCCGAGTTCGACTGGATCAAGCCTGTCCTCCAGAAGGAGAGGTTGGTCTATATCGGTCTCAGGGATATCGACGCGGGAGAGAGGAAGATCTTGAAGGACTACAGTGCGTCCTTTTCGTTTTCTGTGTGACGGGCGCCGGAGCAGGGCACTCGAGAGGAAAGAGGAAACTGACGTGACTTTCGTCTGCGATTTCCAGACATCAAAGCGTTCTCGATGTACCACGTCGACCGCTACGGTATCGGCCAAGTCATGGAAATGGCCCTCGCCCACGTCAACCCCGACAACGACCGTCCGATCCACCTTTCGTTTGATGTCGATGCTCTTGACCCGACCGTCGCGCCTAGTACTGGAACGGCCGTGAGAGGGGGTCTGACGTTCAGGGAGGGACACTTTATTTGTGAGAGGGTGGCCGAGACGGGGTGTCTGGTCGCGCTGGATATCATGGTGCGTGTCTTTCTCTTTTGCGTTTTCTTGAGAACGGTCCTTGGGGGGGAGAACGATCTAGCTGACCAGAATCGGGGGTCGGGGGTTTCGCAGGAGATCAACCCGAGTCTTGGAGAGGCGAGCTCGGTGACTCAGACGGTTGATGTGGGGAGGAGTTTGGTGAGGAGTAGTTTGGGAGAGACGTTGCTTTGAGCTGTCGGGTTTTGCGACTCTTCCTCCCCGCTGCTGCTATCAGCAAGAACGGACAGTGTGGTGTGAATGAAAGGAGAATATGATCTTTCAACAAGTTTTTTTCTCTCTATGCATTCGACTCTTTTGTGAGAAGAGAGTGGGGACTCTAGGCGTGACGAGGCGGCAGACTACTCGGTGGGGGCGGTGCTGGTGCGGGAGGAGGCAGCGGGAGGAGATGGCCCGTCGTCCCGTCCCTCTCTATTCTTTCTACTTCCCTCGCTCGTTCTGCTGCTCTACCCGCCTCGATCTCTCTAGCCCTTTTCCTGTTTCCATTAGTTGATCAGCTTCCAACGCTTCGCGAGAGAACGTTCAGCTTCGCTCACCTCAGCGCCCTAATCTTGCCATCACTCCCCACGACCCTCGCCTCCCTCCTCGCTCTCTCCAGTTCCCTCCCAGCAGCTTCACTCTTCCTCCACCCCGCGCCATACAACCCTCCTCCTCCTGCATGGCCTCCACTCGGGATCCTGCCCGCCGTTTCACCATCGACGCCAGCGGCGATGAGAGAACTCTTCGTGAGTTCTGGTGGGACTACTGACCACATGCTTAGTGGGGTTAGGAGGAGGGAGAGAGCGAAGAGGGAGAGGATGAAGGTCGTGTTGGTCGTGTAGACTGTTGTGGTCCCTCCGGATGACGAGGATGAGGACGGTCGAGAGGAGGCCGGTCGGAAATGGGGGTTGAACGGGTCCGCCCAATCGGGACTGGAATCCCACGATGTCGATGGGTAACTCCCTCGGTACCCAGCAGCGTTCATCGGTCGACCTCGGGAGAAGTCGTAGGAATAGCTTGGGGAAGGCGAGGAGGACGATGAGGCGCCGCGCGTGCGGAGGTAGGTCGAGCGTCGGGAGGGGGATTGGAGGACCTCGTAGGCTGAAACGATGGCTTTGAATTCTGAGGAAGTGTCGACGGATTTGCCTTTGCCTTTGTTGCTAGGATCGTCGGAAGAGGAGGAGGAAGCGCGGTCGGGGTGGTACAGTCTCGCGAGGGCGTAGAACCGGGCTTTGATTTGTTGCGGCGTGAGTGACGAGGCTTCGGAAGCCGTGAAGTGGAAGATCTCGAAGGGGGTTGGGTTGCTCAGGTGCGTTGGGAACGTCAGGTCGGGAGGCGTGGACGAGGACGATGCGGATCGGAGCTGGAGGTAGAGCGACGGTTGAGGGTGGCGGAGACGGAACCGGAGGAGGCGAGGAGTGGCAAGGAAGGGAGGATGCAGCATAGTGCTGTTGACCAGAAATATTGCACTAAAGTCTGGAGGTGGGCGAATGCGGTCAAGGAAGGGCGGCCACGCCCGCGCGCAAGTCGCGAGACTTCGGCTTGAGCGCCGGAGCGGAAGGGCATCCTCCGCGGATCTCACTTCCAAGACTCGCACGATTGTCGTTTCTGCATACTTTTCGGCAGCCTTGTTAACCTTTGGACTGTTCCACTTTCCTCTGGCTGATCCACTTGAACACGGTCATTTCTCGACTTTCCCGGTACACGTGTGTGCCGAGGCCAACGATTTGTTTCCTGGCCCGAACCAATTCCTCAGCGGTTTGCGTGCGGTGTGCAAACTTTCTTCACAAAACCGACCAACTCGGGTAGTGGCATGTAGGACATCGTTTGAGAACACTCATAGTGTGGCATGCTTCCTTGTACTACTGCTCAGCTACGGCCCGAAAGGCATCTAGAAACCGCCTCGCGATGATGCGGAAGTCGACCACCGTTCGCACTCAAACAGGCCTGAACTTTCATACGTACCGTGAACCAGTCATTCCAACATCATAGCGCCAGCACATCTCTGAACTCCTTCAGAATATCCTTCACCAGCCTCCGACTCTCGTCCAGCAACCCCGTGAAGCTCACAAACGTATGCGAGACAGCCTTGTACTCCTCGTACCTCACCACAACTCCATTCTCCTTCAGCTTCTCAGCATAGAGCTTGCCCTCATCCTGTCGGTAACAATGCTCGGTGAGCTTCCTTGTCTCCAGTTGCTTCCGGTGGACACACACGCACCCTGAGGATATCAATCTCCGCCGTGACTACGAACGCTCTCGCTGCTCCCCTCAACACCTCCCCACTCGCCTCCAGTGGACTGACTTCCCACTTCCCTTCCCACTCTTTTCTCCTCTCGCTCCCCATTTCCCCGATATAACAATCATAGAACCACGTCATCCGATCTTCCCCTAGGATCGGATTATCCCCAAGCTCTTGCCACGACGTCGGAGCAGTGGGGAGGAGAGAGCCAGAGGGGGAGAAGATGCATGCGGTGACGCAGGGGACTATGAGGAGTTGAAGGAGGGGAGCGGTGGTGAGGAGCGGTGGCGGGGAAAGCGAAAGGCGGAGGGAGAGGATCGTGGCGAGGTTCGCGCCGGCGCTGATGCCGCCAAGGATGATTTTGGAAAGTGAGATATTGAGGGAGGTGGATTGGGAGAGTATCTATGCAGCACAATCGAAGGCGCTGGTGAGCACCGCAACGAGTGACTGATGGAAAGACAGGGAGACAGGACACACAAAGGCGAAAGCCTCCCACACGTCCTCCACTGAGGATCCATTCCTAAATTAGCATTTAATCTGAGATACGATCATAAGCCTTGCACTTACAGGGCGTAGGAGCAGGGAACTCTGGCGCAAGCCGGTAATCCACATCCGCGACGACGATGCCCAGCTCCCTCACAAGCGTGCGGAGCAGAGGGGCGTCCATTCCAGCTTGACCGACCACGAATCCTCCTCCTTCACCCACCGAACCAATGCGACATCAGCATCCTGGCCCCGCCCGTCTCACGAGCGTTCCCAGCGGCGTCCTCCGCCGGCCGCGCGCCGAGCCCAACAACAGTCGGGACGGAGAGAAAGAGAACTCACCATGAATATGGAAATACAATGGTCTCGGCTCCCCACCAGCTTCCTCATCGAGAGGCTTGTAGATTTTGACCTTGATCCTGCCCTCCGGCTTCGTGACAGCACACCACACCTCACTCTCCTTCACCGGCTCCGCTTCCATCGGGGCCGATGGGGCGGCATACAGTGCCGGATTGGCACGCGATTGCTCGAGTGGAACTACATCAATCATTCTTGAGCTTTACAGCCGCAGCTTGGAAGAGAGGAAGGCAGCGGCGGGCGGACCTTGATGAGCACAAGCCCGGCCCGCCTGATGCTCGTTGAAGAACGCCGCGTAGACCGGGTCAAAGAGGGTCGAGTACCGGCCTAGCTGTTGCCTGGCGGTGATTTCTGAGGGTGAGAGAGCCGGCATTATTGGTGGAAGTTTGGGGAGGTGAGAAGAGGAGGTAGAGAAGAGGTGCCGCATGGGTCGGGCGACGCGCTGGCACCCGGGCCGAGGCTGCCACACTCTGCAAACACTGCCACAACCTTTCGTGCTCGCCATCTTCGAGTCTCGTCTTGCGACACGGTTCAGAGCTCGTATTGTCGGAGGTATTGCTACAACAAAAGCCGATGCTTGTCGAGGGAAGAGACACGTGGATCGAGAAGAAGCCGTCAAACGCTCTCCACAGAATCCAACAAGCAACGAGCAAAGTTGTGTCAAAACAAGCTGGTTGTAACCTCTAGATATACCACCATGCCTCAGGCGGAGTACATGAACCTGGACGCCGTTACGAGTAATCAGCAAACCATCTTGCCAACTCAGGAAATCGTCCACGCACCACTGACTCCTACATCCCACCGCCGCCTTTCGGACCTCCTTCTTCTTGTCATCCAGACTCTTTCCAAGCTCCTTCAGCACGATCGGTTTCTGCGAGTGCAGAGTAAGGTACGGGATATGCTTAGGGAGGACCTCCAAGAACGAGAGCGACGCGACGCGGAGTTTCTGCCCACACCACACCAACCGGGTCAGCATCGGGAGGCAACAAACGAGAAAGGGAAAGCGACGCACGACCGAGCCCCTCCCGACTTTGTCCTCCGTCAGTCCGCGCAGAACTTTCGTCACGATGCCGGAGATCGAGTTCTCCAGCTCTGTCGGCACCTCCTTCGCGAGGACGCCCAACGTCTGGACGACGTTCGCTCGCAAGCCTGGGTCCGGAAGGTCGAGAGAAGTGATGAGCAAGGGTAGAAGCTTTTTAAGCATGATAGAGTCAGCTTTAGGAAAGAGAACCAATGAGGAAGAGGACGGACTTTCGGCAGCTCAACGAGCGACATGGCTTTCGGGATATGTTGGAGGAGTGACGACAACGCGATGAGATACACGACCTGGTCGTCCTTCTCGCTCTCCTTGTGACCGGTGACGAGTTTTGGGAGCAAGAACGAGAAGAAGCGTTGCTTGTAAAGCAGCTTCAACCAACCACGTCAGCCCACAGAACTCCCCAGCGGTATCTCGAGCGTGGTCGAGGAACTCACCCGAACGACAGCGAAGTTTTCCTTAGAGAGTACACGATCTCCCTCCTCCGCAATAACGCCCAGCACCTTTGCTGCCTCCCTGCCCAGCACAGGATCGTGGAAGAGGCCGATGATTCTCTCAACCGAAGCGTAGCCTCGCTGCTCGGATCGGACGACGAGACCCTTCGCAAACTGCAACAGCACACGGCGTTAGATTGAGTGATGGGCTTTGAATGAAAGTAGTGACGAACCCAAGCCCACGTCCACAATGCGCTCTTCCGAACATCGGCTCCCTGCTCCACGTTGGCGACAGATTCTAGCCAGAACTTCTCCATATCCGCCTCCACGAACGACTTGAGGCCTGCAACCGATCTTTTAGCTTTGAGCGAGTGTTAGGAAAGAAGACTCGACAACGCACCCTCAAGCCCCTTGTTCACCGTCTGTCCCAACATCCACCTCACCGCCTTTCTCAACCCTTCGCCCTCTTCCCCTGGTACCACCGAAAGCTCGAGGAACTTCTTCATCATAGGAAGCGAGATGGGGTTGACGGAGACTCGGAAAGAGAGGATCGCGGAGGAGAGGAGGAGCAAGAGGGATTGGTGGGCGGGCGTCTGCGGTGCCACCCGTTAGCGGCTATATTAGGCATGGAGCAAGGAGCAGACCGACGGAGATAGGGTCAAATTTCCCCGGAAGTACCGACTCAGCTCCTACGAGTGCAACTGCGTCGCCCTCAAAGAACGCCTTCTTGAGCGCCTCGCTCAACTCGCTTTGTATCCTGCGAAAGCACCAAACCAGCATGAGCATTCTCCACTTCTTCCACCCCAGCCCTTTCTATCAAAAGAAAACTCACTCAGCACTCAAAGACCTCACCACAACCCCCACGACCCTCCCAGCATCCTCCACAAGCCTCTCATCCCCACCGACCTCACCCCCTCGCACCGCACTCCCAATAAACACCCTGAACAACCTCCTCACGAACGGCTCGTAATCTACCACATCCGCATCCCCTCTCGTAGCCTTAACCGCCAACACAGCTTTGATCGTCGCCAAAAGGTGATGCGCGTACAGCGCTTGCTCTGCCGCCTCAGCACCCTGAACCTTCGCAGCACAAACACCCTCAACCCTCCCACCCAATCTCCTCACAAATACCTCCGCCAACCCTCTCCCCTTCGTTGCACAAATCTCCGCCAAGCTCCCCAACGCCTTCCTGTACTCCTCGCTTTCATTCGTTCCCCTCTCTGGCGCCTTCTCGGGCAACGCGGCGAACAGGATCGGGAGGGTCGTTTCCTCGATCGTTCGTTCAAAGGTTGCTGAGGAAGGAGAAGATGCGTTCGAGAGACGAACGACGCCTTCGACGGCTTCTTCGTACCCCTCCTGACCGCGACGCAAAACGTCGTTGAGTCCATCGACGGCGAACCCGATTTCCTGCGGTGAAAGGAACGTAGGTACGAGGAGGAGGTGAATGAGGGCTTCAAGTGCTGGGAGCTGAGAAGTCGTAGTGGCGCGGGTGGATGAGGTGAGGAGAGTGAGGAGGGAGTCTTTGTGAGCTTCCAGGGGGTTGGGGATTGAAGGGGTGTCAGAGAGGGCGGCGAGGAGGGCAGAGAAGTGACCGATGACAGAAGGGCGGAGGGCGATCTCCTCGGGGTCTTTCATGATGCCCATGAGGAGGTTGAGGGACTTGTCGAGGGCGTACTCCTTTAGTCGGTCTATCAAGGTAACATACACGTGTCAGCTAATCAACTTCCCTCCTGTGAAAAGAGAAAAAACGGCAAGCTTGCTAACGCACCGGAGCTCTTCATCAATGCCACTACAATCTTGACCGCCGCTCCCGCATTACTCTTGTCGGGCTCCCTCAACTCGTCCAAGCAGTTGTTCACGAGCTTGACAGCCACGCCCTCGATCTCCTTCCCAGTCTTGCCCTCTGAATCAACATCCATGCTATCGTCGGTGGGTTTCTCAGGAGAAGAGTCGGGGTAGAGAGTAGAGTAAAGGGAGGTGAAAGTCGTGAGCGCGAGGGCAAGCGAGTCGTCGTCCGTAGCGTGGAACACCTGATGAAGGTTCCAGGCGTCAGCCTTGAAAAAGGTGTGCTGAGAAACGAGCAGAACAAACCTCGATGCTCAAAGCCTCGCTGAAGCGTCCGGCCCATTCGCCCACTACGCCGGCGCCATAAACAGGGAAGCACGCTGCCAGAGCTTGCATCGTTTGTCGCTGCGTGCTCACAAGTGTCAGCATCACCACTTTCCACTCGTCCCTGGTAGAGGTAGCAGAGCTTTTACAACCCACCTTGGCCTTCTCACTCGCCGCCTGCATCTTATCGAGGAACAGCGGCAGCGCAAGCTTGCCAAACAACGGCGTCGCAGCCAGACACGCTCTCAGCGCCACGACGAGGTCGTCCGACGTGATACCGTACGGATCTCCAGCCGGCGGCGAGAAAGTGATTGGGAAGTAGCAGAACGTGATATCGAAGAGGTCCTGCAGAGTCAAAGACCGAGCTGGAATAAGCTTCTTGCGCCACTCTGAAAGAGAGTGGAAAGGCGAACGCACCTCGACGCAATCCTCCAGCTCAAATTCCACCAGCACGACCCTCAAGATACCAAAGCTCAGCATCAAGTTCCTTGGGTCTTTCTCTCCATCCACGAGCGCTGCATAGCCCTTCAAGAACTTGGCTCCGAGTCGCTTGAGCGCTGGTCGCGAGTGATGGAGGAGTGAGTCGAGGAGAGTGTAGACGAGGTGGCGGGTAGGTTGAGAGTGGGAAGAGAGTGGTGGGAGGTCAATGATACTATGGAAGGAAGTTTTGAGCTTAGAAGGCAGCGAGATGGCGTGTTGATGGAGACGAGAGCGCACGCGGTAGCGACTTCGACGCCCTCGCCCGTCCCGAACGTCTCCAACGAGGATAGGTGTGTGAGAGATTTGATGGCTGGAGTGAGGCATGGCGAGTCGGACAGCTTGGAGCTGAGGAATGTTGTGAGGACTTTTGCTGAGCGGTCGATGGAGAGTCAGCCGAGCATGTCAAGCGAACGACGAGCAAAAACAGGAGACGCAACTGGACTGCCTGTCCAGAGTCGGCTTTTGTGGAGAAGTAATGATAGAAGAGAGAAGCGTCACGGCTGCCAAAGTTCAACAAACGTTGACACCGGCGTGAGTTTCGCGGCTTCGGAGATGGTGGTGCGAGCGATGGGGCTGACCTCGTTCCCTCGTGCGATCGTCCTCTGACTGAAGCTGCTCGCCGAGTCCAAGCACGACATCAAGTAGCTTTATCTCCTTTTTCTCGATCTCTGCAACGCAACCGAAGGTGAGGATGCGCCGGGAGGGGTAGGACAAGCAGCGGGACGAACGAAGGGCAAGATCCTGAGGGATGGTGGACGCCTCGACGTCGGTCGAAGGCAGGAGGATATAGGCGAGGATAGTGTCCGATAGTGACATCTTGCACGACTTTTGCAGTCAGCTGCTGCCGGCTCTCGTCGTCGTCGATTGTCGTGCCGTCGAGCTGAGGTGAGCGTCGGAAGTCGACCCGCGAACCCGAGCTCGCGCGGGGTTGCGTTCCTGCCATTGCCTCGCATTTTGCTCAAACACAACTCGCACGACTTTTTCGTTCAGCTCCGATAGCCCATACCCCACACCACCTTCCTCACCCTGCCCAATTCTCCACCGCTCAAGAATGGCGTCCCGCTCAGCAGCCAACACGGCCCTCAAGCGTCTCATGACCGAGGTCAGTTCCCGTCCTTTGCTCTGTCTGGCCCTTCAACTGGTCACTATCTGCTGGAGGAATGTATCGACGTATGATGAGGTTCAACCCGCGATGGAAGCGAACAGAACGCGGCGGAATGAGCGTGGTCGCGTCATCCAACCATCCCCTAGGCTGGCCACAGTCCTTCGCCACAACATCTCGTCTCCTGCCCTTGATGCAGGGTTCACACTTTTCGCTAGATGCATCAACGTGGTCAGCTCGTGCCGATCGCTGGGGAAACTCGAGGCGCGAGCGGGGATCGAGTCGCGTGCTTGCGCTCGTGCGTCCAGACGAGGGGAGGGCGACCATCGCTGCCCGGTATAGCGGAGAACAGAGGTTTCGTGCAAGGGTGGATTGGGAAGCGAGATCTGGTTGCTTGAAAGGCAGCTTCACTCGAGCTCACGAGCGACCGAGGCCCCGCTCGTCGCGATCACGCGCGCTCCTCACGACCTGCTGCTTTGAGCCATGAAGCACCCTTCTCTCCACCAGCATCGCCACCAGCCCATGCCATCAAGAGAACTTGCACTGATGCTGATTCTTCTCCGCCCTCAATCAAACAGTACAAACAACTCACCGCCTCAGAAACCGAAGACAGCATGTTCACCGCCGGTCCGTCGTTCCCCTCCCCATCTCCCCTATCTCTCACTAAAGTCATCGCATGCACCCCAAAGGCCCAGTTTCTGAGACCGACTTCTTCACCTGGTCCTGCCTCATCTCCGGCCCTTCCGACACTCCATTCGAAGGCGGCATCTTCGAGGCGGAGCTCAAATTCCCTAGGGACTACCCGTTGAGTCCTCCTAAGGCAAGTTCGGCTTAACATTCCCGACGAAAGTGCTGGGAGCGGTGCTGACAGTGCCTGAGGAGTGCAGATGAAGTTCAGCCCACCACTCTTCCACCCCAACAGTCCGTCCTCCTCCCCAACTCCCTTCCTCCACTCACTAATCCTCCTCCTCCTCTCTCTCTCTCTTTCTCCTACATCACTACATCCTAACGCGCACAGTCTACGCCAACGGTGAAGTCTGCATCTCGATCCTCCACGCCCCAGGTGACGACCCAAACGCCTATGAGAGCTCCAACGAGAGGTGGAGCCCCGTCCAGAGCGTCGAGAAGATCTTGTTGAGCGTCATCAGTATGTTGGCTGGTGAGTCCTTGCAACTTGCTCCCGTATTCAAGGCAGAAATGAAGGTAGGGATATGGGGTGGAGCGAAGAAGGGACGGAAAGGTAGGAGGAAGAGACACGTGGCCCAGCCGGGCCGAGCTTGTGCGACGATAAGGGAGCAGCAAAAAAAGGAATCTCATTCAGTGATCTGGAGCTGACCATCGTTGAATCTCTTCCCTTCTGCAGAGCCCAACATCGAATCCGGAGCCAACATCGACGCTTGCGTTCGTCCTTTCTCCCTTCTTTATCTGCTCCGCCCGCACATGATCGCTGACGCCCATTAACGCGAGCAGAAAGTGTTCAGAGATAACAGGGAACAGTACGATGAGATCATTAGGGAGTTCGTTAGGCAGCAGTTGGTACGTTACAGGCTCTGACGAAGGGAGGATGGGGAGCACGGAGCTGACGGTGGTTTGTGGCCTTGCAGGATATCTGAGCTACGAGGGGGTGAAGCGAGGGTAGTAGGATTTGTCGAGGGGGATGGACGAGCTGTATGACTTTCGTTTGCTTCTTCTTTTGTTTTTCGATACGCGCTTTTTTTCACATTCAGTTGAGTTCTTCTCGGAGAGTCTCATCAAGGTCGTCTTGAATATGCTCAACGATCGCTGTACCATATTACATCTCTACCTCTATCAGTTTGAGCAAGTGCCTTTTATGTGCATCCGCCCGCCGCTTCACCACTTCAACCCCTCCAACCTCCTTCTCACCTCCCCCAACCCTTCCTCCAATCCCTTGACCGCCACCAAAAGCCCTTCGACCTCCTTATCGATCTTCACCTCTCCCCTCCTCTCAAACCTCTCCTCGAACCTGCCCAAAGCCCCTCTCACAACCTCCGCGACTTCCCCTGGCGTCCCCAATCTCGCTTCGTGCGCCGCCCGCGCTTGATGCCTCAATGCCACCAGCGTCCAAAAGTTCGTAACGAGGAGGAAGACAGTGAGAATCACGAGGAGGGTCGTGAGTGACGGAACGTAGTCCCCGAATGAGAGTGAAACGGGGGAGGCGTCGTCCGGTGCTGTAGGTTTTGCCGCGGCAGACGAGTCGGTGGAGAGACCTTTGAGGCCGTATTTCTTGGGGTTCGAAGCGATGCGTTTGCGGAGGATCTCCTCGAGGTCTTTGTGGTAGGTTTTTTGGCCTTCGATCGAGCTGCGCTCGATGATTCCTGGAGTATAGTGGTGGGAAGATTAATGAGGAGGGTCGAGAGCGGAAAGGGATGGACGCGCGAACCTTTGAGCATGCGATTCACTTTTGACCATTCAACTTCGGTCGTGACACGCATTCTTGCACCACCGACGTTGGACCAGGTGATGACGGTTCGGGTCTTGACGATGAACCCGTTCCCGCTCGGAACGTTCTGAGTTAGAATCACGTAAGCTATCAGTCGCGAAAGTTTGGGAGAGGGGAGTGCAAAACAAACAGGTGTAGACGTCGTGCTGAAAAGCGAATAGTACTTCTCCGGGTCCTGGTGCTCGATCACGTCCTTGATGTTGCACAGCGCCGACTTGGGTCCCACCGAGCTGTGCAGCGGTTTGTCGTAGTGAACCTCGCGTTGGTCGTCCACCCAGTCGCCGATCTCCAAGTCTGTTGCTACTCCATCAGTGACCCCGTTCATCCAGACCACAACATATCTCGACCTCGGGGATCCCATACAAAAGAAGAAGTCAACGCACCCTTCACGCCCATCTTGCCGTCCAAAAACTCCGTCAAGAACTCCTTCGCCTCACTCCCATTCAAGATCCCCCACAACAGCTCTGGACTAGTCGGGAACTTCTCGTCCATCGCGACCGTCTCAAACTCCTCGCCCTCATATTTCGTCTCCTTGTGCTCTCCCCTGCCCCCATCCTTCGCCAAAGCGTTGTCCTTGATTTTCTCCGCTTCCGTCTTGCCACCCTCATCGCCCTCCGCACTCGACACAGACTTGCTCCTTATCCTCTGCTTCAACGCTCTAATCCCATCACCAAATCTATACTTCTTCTTATCCCCTCTATCATCCGTATAACTCATCTCACTCCTCCCATCAGGCGTCACGCTCGCTTCCTCCCTCTCCGGGTCCTCTGCCGCTTCTTGCGCGAGGGAAGGGTTGACGTGCCGCCAGATTGCGGTGATGAGGTCGTATGTCGCGTCGCGGTGCAGGAGAGAAGCGATGATGATCTCGTTGGAAGGGTGACCGGCGATCGGGGATGACGTGGTGATGGAAATGGCGTTAGGGATGACTTTGGCGGTGTTGCGCTTTTCAAGGGAGGTGATGGTCGAGAAGGGGACAAGGAGGTGAGTGACCAGACCTAGATTGGAATTTCTTTAGGCTCGGGAGAAAGTCAATGCAAAAGAGAGGGTGCGCACCGAAGATGCTGGCGTGGAAGGCGAGGTGCTGTTCGCTGACGAAGAGACGACCTTGGATCAAGATGTCTTTGACCAGTGCGCATCGGTAGTCTGTAGGTCAAGATGTGGTATGAGCTATCGAACGGTGAAACATTCTGTCAAGGTGTCCGACGACGCACCCTCGATCAACTCATCCTCCGCGGTCGCCTCCCCAAACAGCTCATGAAACTCCTCATCACTCGTACTCGGCTTGGTCGTATGCTCGCTCAGAATCTTACTCTTGATACTACTCGCCTTAGTCGACGCATTATCCCTCACCGCCGGCGCACCCCTCCCTATCGCCCCACCCTCGGCGAACTGATCCTCCCCTTCCGCTCCAGCATCGGCGAAGTCGACCTCGACGACAGGGTTCTCCTCGCCGTCGTTCTTCCCAACGCTCCCCTTCCTACTCCGGATACTAGCAGTTCCCTTATCGACGAGTTTCTTGAACCACACGGCGCCCTTCTGCTCCTTGTCGCCGTCGTCTGCTGCCGCCGTCACTGTCGTCGTGCCCTCGTTGACGAGCTCCTCGTCGCCGCCAGGAGAAGGTCGGACGACTTGCCGAGTGCTGGTGACCGTCTCGACGAGCGGATGGGAGGAAGGGTCGGACGCCGAGATGGAGGGGATGACACCGTCGATGAGGGAGCTGGCGCTCGCGGGAGGTCGAGCGGGGAGTGGTGGAGGCTTGGACGGTGAAGAAGCTGCAGGCTGAGTGTCGGACGAGCTCATTTCTTACACGATTCAAGGCTGAACTAGAGGGAGATGCGGAAGGCCACCGAGAGCAGCGCGTCGTTCGTATGGTTGTGGGTCGGCGACGAGGCGAGTGTATGCAGGAGCTGCCAGCCGTGCTCGTTCGTACTCGTGTCGTGCTAGAAAGTAGTGCGAGTTGTGCGAGTGCAACTCAAAGTGCAGCAACTTATGGTGAGAGCACAAGAACCGAAGCCGAGCAGGCCGAAAGGTTGACACACCCAGACGACAGGAAAGGCCACAAGCGCGTCATGCCCGCGATCACGCGCCCGACACGCTCCCCGTTCTCGTCGCGACTCGCGCTGACGTGGCGAGCACTCTTCGTCACCTCTGGTTCAACGCAAATAGATTTTCACTATAAGTTGTTCAAACATCGCTCTACGAGTGCACCTCAACACGTTGCTCCCGCCTTGGAACTGGCACAAACTTTCGAGACACGACTCGGCGACCGAGCGAGTGCGGCCCTCCGTGAGGCTTTAGGACGTCCAAAGCATCCACTGCTTCCTTGAACCGAGCTTCAAACTGCCATGCAAACAAAAATCGATCAGTAAATATTGGCAATCAAAGCGAAAGATTGTCGGTTGGCCCGCACGAATCGGAAGTTCTCGACGAGGATTGTTTGCTGAGTATGCAGCGTCTTGACGTCCTCGAGCTGCCCGTTCCACGGCGTCGTCAAGGGAACGAATGGCACCTACAATTCTCCCCCAGCTACATATAAGCAACACATCTCCTAGAGTGGTCGACACTTTCGTACCTGCTGGATGTACAGCGCGAAGTGACCTCCCAAACTCCTCACAACCTCCACAACCTTCGTCAACCTCGCCGCCCCCGCCGCCCAATCCTTCCTCACCTCCTTCTCATTCATCCCCTTCAACAAACTATGCATCATAGCTCCTTCCTGCTCCATCGCACTCCTCAACGCCATCGCAGCTTGGACCCACCCCAGAGGAGTAGAGATGCGAGTCGAGGAAACCACGTAATCCTGGTTCTGGAAATACTCCGCCAACTCCGTCAACAACTCGTCGCCCAGCCTCTGAGCTTCCCCGCATAAGGTCCTCACTGCTGACCTCACTGTCCCAGCGGCGCATCAGCTTCGGAAACCAGAGGACAACAAGAAAAAAAATGAAGGGGGTAACCGCACGCTTCGCATTCGTAGCTCCTTCATTATTGGCGGCCTGCCTCGCCCGAAGGTATGCCAACACGCCCGTAACAGCAGAGCTGAAGAGGAAGACGTAGTCCTCGTGTGAGATCATTGGCTGGGTTGAGAAGAAGATCAAGGACAAGCTAGTCAAGGTTTTTATGGTTTGCGCACGAAAAAGCCACAGCTCTCCTCTCGTCGCACCGCCTCCCCCAGCGGGACGTTCCGCGAAGGTTGCGCCAGACCCTGAATAAGAGCCAATAATGCTTGGTTCTTCCGAGCCATTCTCGGGTCTCCGAGCGAGGGGTTTAGGATGAGACACGGCGGCCTTTCCGGCAACACGATGAAACAACTCCCCGCCAACTCTCTCGAAACTTTCCCTCTCGCACCCCATTTGCAACGTTTCTCAAATACGTCAGTTCACGCTTCCTTGCACCAAGAAAAGGTTGAGAATAAGATGAAAGGTAGCACGTGTGAAAATCGGGGGGTTATCAAAAACTACCAAGAGACGCGCGACGGGCGACAAACACAGAAGGGAATCGAAGGCGGGGGAGGGATGAAAAGAATAAAGAGATAGAGAAACGAGGCCGGTGAATGACGAACGAATTGGTGAGAACATGAGCTGATAAAGACGAGAGGCGACCGAAAGGCGGAAGAGAGAAAAATGAGAACTGGAGGCCGAGGAGGAACAGACGAGAAGGCAGAGGCGGCGGTCGATGAAATCCTCCTTCGAACGGATCCTACGCGACGGGACGGAGACGACTTCAAACAACGGCATTGACCTTCTTCCCCTCCTTGACAAAGCTCGCGTGCTTGTCGGCCAACTTGGGCGCCACGGCTTTCGCGTCGACCGATTTGCCGTCCTTCGTCGGCTTGAACACGGCGACGCCATTCTCCTCGAGGAACGACTCGACCTCATCGACTGAGTCGAACGCGAGCTGGGACTCGACGAGAGTGAGTGGGATGGTGATGTATCTGCGAGGTCAACGAATCGGTTAATCAGGCTGAGCGGATAGGACTTGAGAAACACGACGTACGCCTTGGCCATGGTAAGCAACGCGGAGACGCGTTCACGAGGAACGAAGTGGTCCATGACGTAAGCTCCCATCTTCGGTGCGGAGCAGAAGAGCTTGAACACCCTCGTGTAGTTGCCCTGCGAGACTGCCTGTCGTACGGCCAACGCATGAGCGACGGAGGGGTGTTGTCGTTCGGTGTCGGAGAGGGCGGTCAGAGTTTTGTTCATTTCTGAGCGAAAAAGGCCAACCTCGATTAGCAGAGTGCCTTCAAAGAATAGGAAGAATAAAAGAACGGACCTGCACGGTTGCGAGTGTGGACGAGGTAGAGGATTCGATACGCGAGGAACTCCATGATCGTCTCCTGCACTCGCGGTTTCGGCGGCGCCTTCTGGTCGTCAGATTGATAAAGCGCTTTGTAAAGCTCACGAAGCTGAGTCTGGCACTGGTTGAACTCGCCCAGCTCTCCCTGTGATGAATCCCCGTCTGGTCAGCGAAGAGTCCCAAAAGCCCGACTCGGCTGATGAGTACCGACGCACCTTCTCCAAAGCAATTCGAGCGTGGATCTCGTAGACGTTGCAGGTGAACTCGTTTTTAATCCTCTGCACCTGTCGACGTCCACCTCATTCGGTCAGCAAGAGTAGCGGTGTCGACTGCCCAGCAAAGCAATGACGCACCGTCAAATCCTGTCGCATACTCTTGAACTGGTCAC
This sequence comes from Pseudohyphozyma bogoriensis, assembly GCA_024364755.1. Lineage (NCBI taxonomy): Eukaryota > Fungi > Basidiomycota > Microbotryomycetes > Chrysozymaceae > Pseudohyphozyma > Pseudohyphozyma bogoriensis. Next base: position 33,490 of record JALBUQ010000032.1, read on the forward strand.
AAATCCACGGGTAGTTCTGCTCCTCTCTCCACTTGGCTTTCAGCAACTCCAACGTCTTCTCGAGGACTGGAAGGGGACGGATCGTCGTCGGGTCCGGAAGCTGCGGCGGGCGACGGAGCTCGTCAACAAGCGGCAAGACATGATAAGCGGATGAAGAAAACTCACTGAAGTAAGTCGCAGGTAGGGCTTCTCCAACTTCTGGCTGGTTCCGACGATCGTGTGCTTGTCCCAATCGAGTACGTTCTGGCACCCCACCTCGTCAGCGCACTCAGCCATCCAGCGGGCAAGAACGAGACTCACGCTATCAAACTCAGGCTCTGGGGTCGAGTAAGCAGTATACGGACTCGCGACGGTCCGCCCAGCCAATCTCCCCGCCATGCCCGAACCCGGAGGAGGAGCTTCCGCTTTGAACCTCTTGAGGCGATCCAAACGCTTGTCGCCCTCGGCGGCGACGGCACGACTGTCATGATACGCCGGAGGTACGAAAATGGCTCTGTTGGACGAGAAGGGGAGGTCAGGGTGGATCGCTGTGGGTTCGGCTGAAGTCCACTCACTTGCGCTTCGGAGGGTTGAGCCTGGGATGGACAAGCCATGGGGAGGAGGTCAGCGCTCGGCTTCAGAGCATGCCACACACACCAGCAGAAAGACGCACGATGTGAGCTTCACGTTCTTCCAGTCGGTCGTCAAGAGCTCGTTCGTCTGGAACTTGCGCAAGATGAGCGCCTTGAGTTCGGCTTCGACGGTCGCGCGGTTCGAGTCGGTGCACTTTGCGAACGTCTCGTTGACGAGCGTCCTACGAACCCCATCATATGATCAACTTTGAGCTTCTTTCACTAGGAACGAATGGACGCACTTGAGTTCAGGAGGCCAGTTGTTCGACATTCTGCTCGGGGGTTGAAGGGGTCGGGTGGCGGCGCGAGGAAAGGTTCGGAGAAGAGTCGACGAGCGGTACGAGGCAAAGGAGAAAGATGTAAGTGTGGGATCAGAGGTGAAGATGGCGCGATCCGGTGCCTGTGAACGTCGACAGAAAGCCTGCTGCAGGGGGGTCAGTAGTTACGCGCGCGCTCGAGTCCTCTCGTCCGCTGGGCAGACGATTGGCGAAGGTTGTCCTTTTTCTCGATAGATGAAGATTGACGATCGTGGACGACTCTAGGCTGAGATTGAGGTCGTGCGAGAAATGGAAGAACATTGAGCCCGCCTCTGCCTTCGTGCCTTCGAAAACTAGGAGCGACCCCGATCCCGAATCGGGAAAACGGTTCGGGAAACACGTGGTGCTTTCAACTGTCGATTCATTCTCTCAAAAGGGACCAGCCATGTCTCAGAAGGTTTTGTCACTACGAAACACTTTTCGCTGTCGACCCGAGAAGACTACTCGTCGTCCAAGGGAGTGTGTCGAAGTCCCTGTCGCCGCGTGCAATTCTCTACGAGGTGACCAGCATACGCCGTATCGAAAGCGTGACTGGCGTTAACGACAATAGCTACGAGCTAGGAAGACGTAGTTACACAACTTAGCTGCAGCAAAGAGTTCTCACTTCTGCCCAACGGTTGCGAATGCCCTGAGCATAGCCCTCCGCTTGCAGCTCAAGCGTGTGAAGCGTTTCTTCATCTGTTGCTCGGGCACTAAAGCAGTACAGTAGGCCTTGCTGGTACTACTCATCGAATAAACCTCCCAGTTCTCCGCATTAACGCCTTGAATGCACTCACGGCATAGACGAAGTCATTCATGCACCCCGTGCCGTCCTGAATAGGCTCGAAATCCTCCATCAGAGTTCGACGCTTGTTATAAGCCTTTGCCCAGTCCTCTACGGCCGGAAGGTTGGTCCTCCACCCCTCAAGGTGTCGTCCGAACGTCTCCAGCGCCGCCGTGACTAACGTTTTCGCTTCAACCGCCATCGCGTACGTCGGTCCGAAATCTCGTTCCATGGCGCTCCGGCTGCTCCGCCGATCGGCATCGCTTCGATGAGGGAGAGGCTGGCAAAACGGGACCGCCAAAGCGTTTTGTGCAGCTGGCGTCAAAGTCATCTCGCGAATCATCAGGCGCCAAACCTCTTGGGCGCGCCGATATTCGGAGATGACTGTGCACGCTGTCAGGATCTTGACCAAGGAGTAAAGCGAGAGAGGTTCAACTGACGCGCTAGAGTAGCCTTAGTAGCAGTCGTGCTGTACATGGAGATGAATGCAGAAAGAAAGAGAATGAGGAAGTATGTCGCTAGAGAGAAAAGAAAGGAGCAGGACGGCCCTGGGTTCTCTCCTTACCGTGCTATATAGTCTTTCTTCAAATTTGTTCAACCTTCTCATGTCCTGGGTGAACCGACGACTCAAGATATCCATTCAAAGAGAGTAAGCCTGTGGGACTTTCGACGAGACTCGTCAACGACTGGTTTGCTCCATCGTCGGCACTTTCTGCTTCCTTATGTCAAACAATCGTAGCAGAGAGTTTTGGGCTCTACAACGAGCTCGTTTTGCAGTCTAGGTGTTCCTACCTCAAAGGCGTCTTAGTTCCCTTTCTCCTCCTTCTGCTTCAAATGCCGCGCGTGGTGAGCTGTCCACCGTACGTTTTGCATTGACGACGCGTAAGAACTTGATGTCCGAGTGCAAGGGGCTCATTGTGATCCTATGGGTTAGGTGCTTCAGCTTGACCACGATCGTATCAAGCTAGGAGAACTTACGCTATCGGACTGGTCACGTGGCTCTCGACGGTCGCGCCAATAACGAAGAAAGCCGGTCCACTTTCGCATTCCAGCGCCCTTTGATGAAAACTTGATCTTGACAACTAGATATCCTTGCGTCTGCCTTTGCACCGCAACGCACTCGCACTTCCACTCCGCGATCTCCCACGTCCGCCGAAGGATCTGGGTCGTCGCGAAGGAGTCTGGCAGGATGTAGTCGCGCTTCCTGAGACGTGTGATCCGATCCAAAACGCTGTCCCAGTTGTCTGACGGCTGCGCAGTGGTGAACTGAACCCATCTTGGTTCCAAGCTGTGAACCCAGTCCCCTGCATGCGTCACGACAGAGCATAAGAGACGTCCCCATCTGTTGTGTAGAAAGGGGAGACGAACGAGATACGCCGTGGAAAAACTCAAACCCACTCGGGCCGTCCATGAGACTCGAGAGCTCTCGACTGACTTTGTTGACAAACTCTTCCATCGCTAATCCTTGAGCGCGTGGAACGACGACTCCTGCATCGACCGAAGGAGTCGCGCTGGGTGTGGGCAAGGTCTGAACTGTGAAGTGGATATACATTTGAGAGATCCTGTTGTGGTAGAATAGAAGCCTCGAGCGCAACGGGCCAAGCAGTTTGTCTTCACTTCAGTCGGAGCCCGTGAGGGTTTCAGCCCCTGCGTCGAAAGCCAAGACCGGAACTATTCATAAGAGCCGCCTTCCATAGATTGGAGGTGAACTTAGCTTAAAAGAAACCATTGCGAACTGCAGCTAGTCACGAAAACCACCCTTTCATTGCCAAAGAGAGGTGACTTCGCTAATGTGTCCGAAGAGGGGGCGGTGCGAGAGCGGGCGGAGAATCAGCGTCCGATGTCACCCTCGTGCAACAAGCGCATTAGACGAAGACAGTGCTTAAGAACAGAGAGATAGAGAGTTGAAGAACAAAATTGGTCATGGTGGATCTGGTGTACAGGCTAATGAGGTCCGTTCAGATACAAAGATGCAAGTCGACATGTGGCGCATTCATGCCACAATCCCTCCTCCCCCACCACATCCCATCCACCTCCACCCCTTCTTCACCTCAAGCTTGTTCCCTGCTACCTCCACCTCATCCTTCGCCTTGCTCCACAGCTTCTCCCCATCCTTCCACCCATGCTCCACCGCGTCCTTCGCGCTCTCCCTCCACTTAGCTCCCACCTCCTCCGCCTCCGAGACCTCCTTCTTCAACCAATCCAACCATGACTCCTCGTCCTTTACCGACTGCGCAGTAACAGCAGTTGTGTCGACGTCGAGAAGCCTCGTATCCTCAACCTGCTTGCGCATGAACTCGCCGATCCCGACGCCTCCCAGCCCAAACCCTTGTCCGTGGCTCGCGACCATTTCCTTCCCAACACTCATTCCAGCGTCGACGAAGCTCAGAAGAGCGTAGACGCCAGCGGTGATAAGGACCGCACGGAGCATGATAGCGCGGGCGCACCTGCGCGTTGCTAGACGGTCGCCGGTAGTGCTGGCGGGGAGAGAAGTGGAAACGACGGCGGAGAGGTCGGGAGGTGGGAGGCCCAGCTTAGCGTGAATGGCTTGAAGGATGTCGACGTGGTACTGCTTGGCTCCGTCGAGCGAGCTTCTCTCGATGATGCCTGCACGACTCAAGGCGTCAGCATCGACCAACGGGGTGCGCTCATACACGAGCGAGCTGAAGGCCAGTCAGAAGGCACACCTTTGATCATACTCCACTTGACCCACTCGACCTCGGTCGTGACCCTCAGCCTCGTCAAGCCGTCTCCCTCTGAAGCGGTGATGACAGTGTGCGTCTTGTTGACGAACGCGTCTCCGCTCGGCACGTTCTGCGGCAACCACATCTTGTGAGCATTTCAAATAGCACAAAACCGGAGAATAGAGCGACTCACAGGAGTCCTCGCCTCCGAATCCGTCGTAAACACGTCCGCTCCACCAACGGGCGAGAACGACGTCGCCTCGTCCTTCTCCACAATCTCGCACAGCGTCTCCTTGGGTCCGATCGAAGCATGGATAGGCTTGATGTAGTGACTCTTTCGCTCTCCGCCGTCCCATTCTCCCAGCTCGAGCTCTGCGCATCCAGCGAGCGAGTCCTGGTCAGCTCACGCGCCACACGCCACTATCTCCGGCGACCCCAACATAGGGAAACACTAAACGCACCTTTGACTTCCTCCGTCGCTGTCAAGAACTCCGTCAAGAACTCGCGGTCGGTGAACATGAGAGCGTGGACCTGCTCGGGCGACACTCCAGCGGGGAAAGTGACGTCCATCGCGACGTTCTTGAGCTCGCCTTCGCCGCCCTCGTCGGCTGCCAAAACTTCATGTAGCGAGAGCTTCTCGTCGGCTGGGTATGTGGATTCTCCTTTCTCGAGGTCGACGTTGGCGGAGGAGAGCGAGGAGAAGGCGGGAGGCGGTGGCGTGCCAGGCGTGGTGGCGTCGGGAGAGTAAGGAGGAGGAGGAGGAGGGAGCACGGTCATCGCTATAACTTGCACTACTTTGCTTTGTTGTCGAAAATTGATGGAAGAAGTGAGCCGGGTCGGGACAGGGATGGCGAGGGATCGGGACGAGCGCAAGCTCGAGAGGCCGGCCCTCCGAGACGAGATCAACCCAAGTCCACGGAGTACCTTCAACAAGTCTCACTACCATCTCTCTCGGCAGTGATGTTACTTTCGGGGTGTAACGATGCTTCATCGACCATCCAGACGCTCCTAAAAGGCCCGAGGAAAGTCCACGAGAGAGGAGAGCACTTGAAAGCTGACGTGGCAGCGGTTACGTCGACAGGCTGTACCTGGTCCTGTAGTTGCTCGCTTTAACGCTGGCTGCGAGCACCACTCTATCCTGCTCCCGAACTAATTGAGCATGTATCAGCCTGATAATTGAGCTTTAAAGACGCATGCTTGGGCAAGATGCTGCCTCGTACAGCGGTCATGCTCGCTCGAGGACATGAAGCTCTTCCGCCGGCGAACTTCCCACGAGAAAAAGTACGGAACTCCACACCACTGAGGAGATCTTGGACAGATCAAAACCTTTTTGCAGTATTAAAAGCCAAGCGCACGTAATACGGATCTCCGAACAACCCTCCTCCCCCCAACTCTCTGTCTCCGCAACGCTGTCGTTCACTCTCGGTGTTGCCGCTTCCCAGCAACTTTTAATGAAGAAATTAATACTAGGTTATATCTGTCGTCAGCCACCTTCCAGACGTAGAGCCCGAGAGAGACCGGCAAAGGACTCACCACGTGGTCTACTTCCCGCTGATTCCTAGAACCCTCTCGCCGCTCGCTCAAGCCAACAGCCTCGACACTCCCTCCCTGACTGCCCACCACGCCACCCTCACCCCCGCATACATGAGCACAAGGCTCGCGCTCGAAACGCTTCCAACCCTCAGCCCAAACACGACCTTCTGCGTCCTCGTCATCTCGTGCAACGGCGGGCAGTCGCCGTACATCGCCCGGTGCTCCTCGAGGAAGTGTTCCCATGATTCGATGCGACGAGGTGGATAGTACGTGGCGCCTCGGCGGGGTGGACGTGGGCGGTAGGAGGGGTTTGCGAGAGGTGCTGGGTGGGGGAGGAACGAGGCTTTCGAGGAGGAGGGGGCGGAGGAGGGGAGGAAGGAGGTGGGCTCGGCGTAGAGCATCGTCGTACGAGGGGAGTGATCGTCGAAGAGTTTCATTGTAGAGAAAAGTGATGCGGGTGAAGTTCGTGCGAGATACGGGGTTTGGGCTCAAGTCTCTCCGAGGCGAGCGCGGTGGACGAGTGAGTGCGAGGAGGACGATGAGGGCTGTAGCCGATGGAGGTTGGTGCTGATCGTGCGAGAAATAGGTTGTCCGAAAATTTAGTGTAAGTTGTGGTGAGGGAGGGAGTGAGTGGGAGGAAGGCAAGAGAGGGAAGCAGGGAAGCGCTCGGGGGCAACTCGCAACTCGGAAAACGCGAGCCATCGAGTACGAGGCTCTCGGAGTGAGTGTTCGTCACACCGAGTGAAACCCGTGGACCAGGCCTAAATGTAGCTACAACTTACTTACTCAGCTCAGTGCAAGCTGCCCCTTCATACGGTGTGGGTAGATCATGGGTAGACAGCCGGGTGTCGTGCTGACGTGGCTGTACCGTGCTCTCAAAGGGCCTCCTTCGCAAGCGGTCTCCCGGCGCGACAAACTCTACGCCTTCCACTGATCCCAGCCTCGAAAAACAAGGATTACATAAAAGTGACAACGACGCACTCATACTTCCACCACTTCCCGACCATGTACTGAATTCCCCCTTGACTCTCTGACACCCACTCGTCTGACAACGTGTACGTATGACAGCCCGACCAACTCGAAAAGTTGGCAGCGCCTTTTCGGTCAAGTTCTGAGGAGGAGGAGCGTGTCATCATCTAGGTGCAACTCCGGTTCGCACCAAGTAAGCGGCAAAAAAAGGAGGACTTGAAGATGGGGAATGCGTGGTTGGAAACGTGTGCTCGAGTTTCAGTGCCACCCCACAAAATAGAATGAAGCTTCACTTCAGCTGAAGCTACATTGTCGTGAGCATCGTTGGAAACGGTCAAGGTAGACACGCGTCACGTCTATGGAAGCCGCTTCCACCACGCCCGACGAGACGCCTTGGACGAAACACAGCCGGGATGTGGAAAGGCCTGTCGTAACGCCGTCGGACCTAACGAAGGCCAAGCCGGGATGCTCCTATTCGATCTGCAATGTTCGTCAGACCCAGGCCGAAAAGGTGAGACCCAAGACACGTTGCGGCGCAAGATGTCTCGACCAAAAAAAGTGCGCCACGTCGGGGTTGCGGCACGAGATGAGAGCAAGGTGGTCCCGTCAAATTCACGTAGCCGCGGTGAACACTGCCGGCAGATGCCCTTTGGACAGAAGTTCCATCACCTTCCCTTTTGGACGAGCGAGTGTGACGGGGACGAGAGCCGTTGAGGGACGCAATTTGGAGGGATCAGTGTCGGCCGGGGTGTGGTTTGGACGAGTCGCGCGACCCGTTTGACGGGTGTGCGTGAGGCATGCCTCTCGCGAACAATCGACTATTGTTTCCTGCTTCCGGCATGCTCCTCAGAGACATGATCCGACCACGAGACAGCGAAGTGAAGGACGCTTGAGCGACGACTAACGCTCGCCGCAGTTGCAGGGCCCACGCGAGCTTCGGAGTTGAACAGCTGAATCAGGGCCGACAGCAGTACTGTGTACCCGGGGTGGGGGCTGCCGTTTGCTCGCGATCGGCCGGGAGGGCGAACGCACGAAGATCGCCCCTTGCTGCTTCGCTGAACACCACTGGACTGAGCTGGACCTGTCACGGACAGACAGGTGACTCTTTTTTCTGTTGTAGAAGCCAACGTTGAAACAAGAGCGACGAGGTGCGAGCGACAGAAGACGGACAGGAGGACCTCCGCGAGAGATCGAGGTGCTCGTCAAGCGAAATGGGCCAGGAAGACTCGCAATTCTCGTCAATTGCCAGAGCGTGTCATCGGCGCTCACAATAAGAGGGAGCAAGTGACCACGAGAAGGTTTACAGACGCCCAATTCAAGCCCGCCCAGCACGGAAGGTCTCGTGGGCTTCCCTCCCGAGCGGACAGAATGTCTCAGCGAAGCGAGCGTCGCGCGTTCTGTGCCTCGCCCCTCCCGGCGAGATTGTCTCGCCCTTAATGCGCACTGGCAAAGACCTGCCAGATCTGGGTTTCTGCCCCTCCTCCGAACCTAAATTCTCACTAGCGTCGGATTAACATTATGAAGGACGAGCACGTTCGCTAGCTCGCTTCTCTGCGTTCTATCGAGCGTCCCGGCGCCCAGCAGGCCTCCTCCTTCCTCCTGCTCGTCGCTCTGCCCTCCAACGATGCCCCCCGACGCCGCCCCCAGCGAGTGAGGGCGCGGGAGGGAGCTCGGCAGCCGATCAGAATGCATTTACTCCTCGCGGCTGCCCCAGGTTTCAGGACCCATTCTCGCAGAGCGCGACAGGCACGGGGCGAGCATGGCACACGGCACGCCTGCCGGGGAGAGAAAAAACCCTGTGGCCGTCCGTCTCCTTGACATCACTGGCTCTCGCTCCTCCCTCGCCGTTCTTTGTCTCCCCTCCTTCTGCTCCTGCTCCTCTGTTCTGCTCCCGCCGCGCGCTCCGACGCCAACCACACGCCCGGACGTTTTCGACGCGTCTCGTCGAACGGCCTGCGTCCGATCGCGGAATCGTATCGCCCAATCGGCCGCGTCCCGGATAATCGGCCAGTTCTCGCACGACCTCCTCTGGCGAGTCAGGAGCACCACACAACTCGACACACCTGCCTTCCGCCTGGGCCTCCTCGCTTTCCCATCTGTGCGCCCACGAGATCCGATCCCACCTTCCTCCGGACGGACGCCGCTTGATTGACCTCCTCGCTCACGCGACATCCGCCCGTCCTTCCCCCCACGGCGGCGCGATAGAGGAAGAGGGAGGAGCATCAGATTGTAAGCAGCCAGCCACATCTTTTCATTTACAAAAAGGTCTCGCCTTTCTAGTCGCCTTGCGCTGATCATCGCTCTCCTTTTTTTCCTCCCGACGTCCGCCCACACCCCCGCCCGCTCGCTCGTGCATTCTTCGCCCCCCTTTCAATCAATTCATCTCGTAGAACCGGCGCCTCCTACCCCCTCTCCCCTCCCGCCTATCCTTCGACCCAGTCTTCCCAGCACACAAGGCTACATGTCCAAGGAAGGTTCGAGGGGATCCACACGGCGAGGCCGGGCGAGTAACGCCGCGAGCAGACACCACGCACCGACACGCTCCTCTTCGTCCAGTGCCAGTCTCCGCGGCTCGACTTCTTCGGCGGCGGGGAGGGCCACGAGGAGGAAGAGCGTAGACCCGTATCCAACAAGAAGTGAAGCGGGAGTTGAGGAGGAGGAAGGTGTGGGACGCGAGGAGGAGCGAGAGGATCCGCCAGTGGCGTCTGGGTCGGGCACGAGGAGCAATCGAGCGGAGAGTGAGGAGGAGCGGGCAAGGCCGAGCACAAGCGCTGGAGACAAGTCAGTGGATCGTTGTTGGTTCTAGTTATGTTTTACTGACGTTTTGGGCGGGATGATCACAGTGTGTTCCAGCTGGTGATCCGACAACAGCCAGAAGTCGGCGCTGAAACCGGAATGGATCGTCTCACTCTTGGCCGGGTGCGTGCTCGCCTCTACCAGCCTTTTCCCTTCAAACCACCACTGACAAAAAATCATCATCGCAACAGCTACCGATAGTACCAGCACCGGTAGTGCAAGTCATAGTCCGCGACGCGCAAGGCGAACAAGTGTACGCTGGTTTCCATCCTGACCACCTCCTTTTCTCGCCAAGTTTCTATCTAACTTCGAGTCCCCCACAGCGACGTCGAACTCCCTTACTTATTCTGCTCCTGTACCCTCCGACAATCCGACGGCTCGTCCCCCATCTCCATCTCCAAACCCTCCCCTCCAAGAACGACCACGTCGCCCTCCTCCGCTTCCTCCACTCCATCTCGAGCCGCTACGCGCGCGGCGGAGAGCAGCAGTTCGCCGGCGACAGAGTCGTTGAGTACGCTGTTGGGAGGTTTGGTGAGGAGTGCTCATAGGGTGACGGATTTGGAGGGGGAGGAGATGAGCGTGTTTGTGTTTGAGGACATGAGTGTGAGGGAGCAAGGGACGTATACGCTCGAATTTCGGCTGGGCGAAGCGTACGTCGGTTATTTTGCGGGATTAAGGGAAATATGGGCTTTGAAGGGTGGAAGCTGATTTTTGTTGGGGGGACAGTGTTCAGCCCAAGTCACCGAAGCTGGCTGCGGTGATATCTGACCCGTTCTCGGTCGTGCCGTGGGAGGACTATCCAGGCCGGCCTGCTGATGGTGCGTCCGAATGCTCACTTTCTTTTTCCCGTCCGTAAAAAAGACTCCATACTGATGTTGATGCACTTTTACACTCCCTCATCTTGTCACCCTGTCTTATTGACACATCCACGCCCCCGAAACACGTGCAACCACAGACATCCTCACGCCGCTCTCGCGCCACCTGCACGACCAAAAAGTCCCCATGTACATCCCGCCTCTCGTCCTCACTCAACCGGGACCACCACCACCACCCTCCTCCAATCCCTTTCCGCCGAACTACACTCCGACTGTCTAGACAACCTCAGTACCTTTCTCTGCGTCTTACGTCTCTTTCTTAAATATGCGTTTTTGATACCCCCCGTCGTTTCTTAGCTTGTGGTCTTATATACAGTGCATACCACCCTGGATATAGCGTAGATACAAACAGCTGGTTGTTTCGTTTTCGTTCCGTTTCGTTTTCCCTCGTCGCCCTTTATCAGTGCTCCCCCTCCCCCTTCCCCCCGTGCACCACGTATTCCCTCTCTACTCCAGATAACCCCCTCCTTTTTCGCCTACTGGGCTGGATTTCCCCCTATTAGTTACCTTACAAACAGCTTTTTGGCCTGTTTAATCTCAGTATACCCCCACGCGTTTTCTTATCCCAGCGTGAGAGAGAGAGAGAAGATGGGACCCCCTATTTCCACCTGATTTGGGCGAGAGAGAGCGCGCGCGTCGTTTGTCGTCGACCTCCACACCTACACACTTTCGACGAAAGAACAGAAGATGACCACGGGAGGGAAAGCTGTCGCCGAGGGCGAGTACAACGTTAGTGTTGGTCCTCCTTTTGGCTTTTTGTTTGCTGCTTCTTGTTGCGCGGAGGAGGGGTACCAGCCAACACGAACGAGAGACCATCCAGAAACGTACGGGATGGTGGATGGTGGGAGTTCAGTGGAGGTGATGAGCATGCTAGGTGCGAGAGCTGGAGGTGTGGCGGATGGGATGGAACGGGCAGGAATGGAGCTGGAACGAGAAAGGAGGGAGGGGGTTGAAGGATCGCGCGCGATGGAGCTCGGTCGTCCTCCGGGTGGCAGGAACATCGCGAGCTGTGCTGTTCGTGAGGAGTTCCGGTGGATGAAGGATGTACCATCGTTCATAGCAGGGCGAGAGTAGAGGGAGAAACGAGGGAAGCTGACGCGTTTGCGGACTGTTTCGTGCGTCAACCAACAGGCCATCATCAAGTCGGCAGACATGTCGGACGAGGTACGCTCTCTCCTTCCCTTTTCACCTGCTCTCGATCCACACTTTGTGCTTCAATTCCTAACGCTCGTGTAAATCTACAGATGCAGAAAGTCACGATACAGATTGCGTCCGAGGCGATGGGCGCGCACGACGTCGAGAAGGACGTGCGTTGCCTTCCTGTTCCTCTGGTGGCCGCTGGGAGCGGGCTGATAGGGAGAGGGAGAGTGTAGGTAGCAGCGTTCATCAAGAGGGAACTCGACAAGAAGTACGGCGCGACTTGGCACGTTGTGGTCGGCAAGAGCTTTGGCAGTTATTGCGTACGTCCCTTTGCGTAGTGCCTCTACTGGCTCGTTTGGGTGCTGACCTTATCTTTGTACGTCGTCTCGTGTAGACCCACGGTAAGTCTAAGCCTCCTCCGTTCAAGGTCACGGCAACGGAACCCGAAGAACTCACTTGAGCGACTTGATGTCCCACAACACACAGAGACGGGCAACTTCCTCTACTTCTACTGCGGACCTCCACAAAGCCAGGCACCACCAGCTCTCGCCGTGTTGGTCTTCAAGGCTGGCTAAAGCCGTTCTCTGCAAGGTGCGCGCCTCTGGGCTTGCCTTTGTTTACCGGGGTCGCGAAGTGGAGCTGACGGTGGTCCCCACAACACACCTTGCCGCCCAATAGCAACTCTTACTTGTCTTCTTTTGCTTTCTCTGTTTGATTCCGCCCCGTCCGGAACTTCGTTCTTCGTAACTCGACCTCCTTTGTGCTCGTTTGGTATTCTCGAGCAAAACAACCCCTCCTCGCGTAGCCGTTTTCTAATACCCCCTCACACGTCCAACCCCCGCATTTCTCAACCCACTATTTCGTTCCTATCGTGAGCTTCGTTGCTTGTCAGTCCTTATCGAGAGAAAAAGAGAGAGCGAGCGAGCCCGGGGAAGTCCTCGGAGCACGGGTACGCACACGAAGCGAGCTTCAAAATAGCTCGCGCAGGGTTGACCTTCGCCCTGCACCTCTCGTCGACATTTATTGCTTCAAAATCAAGTCTTGATTTACGACTGTATATAGCTGGCACATCCTCGGCGACCCACTACTCGACGCTCACGTCGACCGCCTTCGTCGACTCTACTTGCGTTGTCCGACGCCTTCGTCCATCCTCGTCGCACGTGAACGCGGGTCGTGAATTCGAGCGCTGCTCGGTGTCGGTCCTGAGCTTTTTGGTGATTGTGTGAGTATAGGGTTCTATTCACATTCTTCTGTGGAGGGGGCCACCAGGCTGGACGAGGGCGAGGAAGTGAGGGAAGTGGAGCTTCGGATGGTCCAGCAGCGGCGCAGAACTCGCGCACGTTTCGTCGTCGTGTTGCGGGAGTCGTGCAAAGTGGAGCGTGCTGGATGTGTTGAGAGTTGAAGCTGAGATGATGGAAGGCAATGGTGGACATGAACGGGATGTTCTGGAGGGAGCAGACACGGCGAGCGCGGTAGATGCTCGTGCGACATCGTCTCTCGTGCGTGTTTACTGACCCATTTTTTGCTCCTGGAATACTCAGTCAACTACCATCCACCACCCACCGACTCCTACATATCGCTACACGATGAGCACAAGTGGAACTTCCTCGCCGCTCTCGTCCTCGCCGACCAACTCGATCCATTCGACCCTCTCGCTCGGCCGCTCGTCGGGCAAGCGCTCGCTCCGAACTGCTCCCTCCACCGACACCCTCTCGGCCCACCCTCTCCTCGCTACGACTTCATCCTCGACGCCGGTCGAAGGCCCGCTGTCGTTAGCCGGGATCTCAGCGAATGGCGGAGGCGCGGCTTCGTCCTCCTCCGGAGGGGCAGGAGGAGCCCAATACTCGGTGTACAAGAGCAAACGCAACTCCCTCCAAGGTCAAACCCCTGCACCATCAACGACGCTCGCTCCTCCCTCCCCTGCCGAACCTATCCCCTCGTCCCCCTCTCCGTCCCCCACCTCTCCCAAACCGTCGACGAACGCACCTCCCCTCATCTCCCGGCCATCAAACTCGACGCTCCCATCGACGTTGCCTAGAAACCCACCGAGTCGGAGTATCTCCGAAGCGACGGCGAAGCTTTTGACGCAGAGGATCAAGGCGGATGTGCAAGGGTTGGGGTTGGGGAATGAGAGTGTTGGTGCGGGGTTGGTGAATAAGTTGGGTGGGATGGGGAAGGAGGGAGAGTGGAGTGCGGTGTTTGGAGCTGTCGCTAGTGGGAAGGTGAGCCTGCGTTTCTGACAGGCGGGGTGTACGAAGAGTGGGGTCATTGTTGATCCGGCTTTGTTTGTTGACATCGGCGTCTTGAAAGGTCACGCTACTTCTTCCGGCAGAACGACTCCCGAGTGCAACGCTCTTGACGCCAGCATTTTTCATGGACCACATGGTGATCTTTGAGCAACCGATCACAAGTCCGAGCGCGGATGGGAGGTGGAGGGGATTCGCCACGTTGAGCGGGTTGAGAGGGGTGATGGACTCGTGAGTAAACTTTTACCTCTGCCTCAGATACCAAAACGGAGGAGATTTATCTGACAAATGGGTGCTTCCTTTTTGCAGGCAGAGTCTCGTTTTCGTCAGTCCTGGAAACGCTCTCGTCGAGTCGCAGGCAGGCATCCTAAAGCCTGGCATGCTCGCGAACCCGGATTACGCGTCCGAAAAGCTGCAACGGTCAGTCAGAACGCTTAATCTGATCACGCGTATTGCTGACCCAATGCGTCCGCTTAGCTCACTCACCGGATCGACCTTCCCGACCCCACCGACCCCGTCCTTCCCTTCGACCCTTCTCATCTCCACCATCTCAGAGCTCTCGATCCCTCGAACCTCGAACACATCGTCCAACAAAGACTCAATAGGTCGATCAATGGGATCAACAGCCGGCAGCCGCCTTGCAGCGCTCTTCGCGAAAGCTCCGACACCGACGAACGAGGCCGACCTCCCGCCCGTCGTGCCTGCTCCTCCAGGCCTCCTCTCTTCCGACCCTTCGACCTCAACTTTGCCATCAACTGACGATGACGGACCATCACTCTTCTCCTCTGGCTCGAGTTCGCCGACGACGAAGTCGTCAGTCCCGAACCTCGACATCTCGGTTCTCGCGATTGCCAAGCGCGTGAACCACGCCGAGATCGTCAAACTCATCGGAAAGTCTCTCGACGCGCACCTTCGAGAATCGCTTCGGCTGGTCGATGGATGTGAAGGCGACGCAAGCATCCTCGAGAGGGTGTGCGGCTTCGCGGCCAAATTCCAACCTCCGCCGGGGTGGAGCAGCTCGCTCGCCCCGCCTGGAGCTGGTACGAGTGGGAAGGGTGCGAGTGTAGGAGTTGGGAGCGAGAGCTATTGGATTGGTGGGAAAGGGATCGAGGACGTGTCGGATGATTTCCAGGATATGCTTCACGCGATTCGGTTGGACTTGACGAGGAACATTAGGGCGAGTACGGGGAGGGAGAGGGACGAAGAGGAGGATATGACGGCGTTGGAGGAGAGGGTGGACGCAAGTCTCGAGGTCGTGGAGAAAATCCTTGCGGAGAGTTTGTGGGATAGGGTGTTTTGTCCGGCGAGTACGGGGGATGAGCAGGCGGATGAGAATCTGAGGGAGAGGATTAGGGCGTTGACGGCGTTGGAGTTGTCGATGGAGCATCTGGGGTTGGATCTTGGGGGTTTGGATGGGGATGAGTGGGGCGAGGAGAGGGTGAGTAGTGAAGGCGTGAATGTGAGGGAGAGCTTGGAGGAGATTATTGCGAGTGCTGGTAAAGGTGAGATTCAATCCCAGTCTCTTCTTACAGTCTTTCAGGCTCTGACTCCTTGCCACAGAACTCGCTCGTCTCCAAGATTCTAGCGTGAGGTCGCCACGAGCCCAACTCGACATCTTTGTCAACGTCCACAAGATCATCGTCGAAGGCCTGAGTGGTCTCCCTCCGATTCCGCTCAAGGAACCTACGGAACCTGGACCGAAGCCGAACGAGGAAGTCGAGATGGACGACGCTTCGTCTCTGAATCCTTCGAGACCAACGTCAAGGCCCGCGTCGGTGCACTCGAAAGCGGAGGTCGTCGACGAGTCTCCGACTTTCCGCACCCCGCGACCAACCCTCGAGAGAGGGCCTGGCAGTGTACCGGAGATCAGGCTACCCAAGCCTCTCTCAGCGTCGGACCTCAAGAGCCACTCGTCGTCATCCTCGTCGCTCACGGGTGAGCTCGCGTCGTCAGTTCAGGACGCGACCCAGTCCTCCGTCTTCGATTCCGCCCCTCGACGCGACTCTTCGCCCTCCTCTTCCTCCTCCGCCGACCTCATCCTCCCCTTGCTCATCTATCTCGTCGTTCAAGCCAACCCGACTCGCCTTCCGTCGACCCTCAACTTCATCCAGCGGTTCCGCACCGAGTCGCTCATGCGGGGCGAGTCGGCATACTGCTGCACCAACATCCAAGCGACGATCGAGTTCCTCACCGAAGTCGATATCTCCA
The DNA here is from genome assembly GCA_024364755.1 of Pseudohyphozyma bogoriensis. Lineage (NCBI taxonomy): Eukaryota > Fungi > Basidiomycota > Microbotryomycetes > Chrysozymaceae > Pseudohyphozyma > Pseudohyphozyma bogoriensis. Next base: position 49,632 of record JALBUQ010000032.1, read on the forward strand.
CCCTCGGTCTCTCGACGCAAAACCTCATGAACCTTGGACCGTATTCCCCAACACCAGGATCAGCACCGAAAGGCGTCGGTGGGAAGCTCAAGGGTCGAGTCACGAACGTCACGGTCGAGTTGGACCACTTTGTCGACTCGGCCAACACCGCGCTCGTCAACGTCGTCGACTCGAGTTACCGCATCCTCTTCGGTCCGAAAGGGTTCGCGCCAAAGACGATCGAGGATGTCAAGAACGTGTTGGATGGAGCTGGAAGTGTCGCTAGTAAGGCGCGTGGGAGCTTGTTGAGGAGAGCGACGACGCCGGCCAACTTCCAGCCCGTTGAGAGTGGGGAGGCAAGTCCCGTTGGATCGGGCGCCGGCGCGCAGAGGGAGATGGTGGACTTTTTGTTGGGCACCGGAGAGGGCAGTGTGGAGAAGCCGGAGGACGCGAAGAGCATCAAGAGCGTTCCTGAGTTCAGGAGGGATAGGGAGAAGAGCGTGAGTGGGGACGAGAGGCTGTCGATTTCAGAGAGGTTAGCTGGAGTGGTCAGGTCGTCGTCGAGCAAGTCGGTGAACGCTGAGACCGGCGCCACTGCTTCCAAAGTTCGTGTCCACCGCCTCTCCTGCAGCTATTCTTCCAACCTAACTTGTTCTATTTCTAGTCATCGATCTTCTCGGCCCTTTCTACCAGTCCCATTGCCCGCCGCGCGACGATCAATGCCACGTCACCACTTAATCAATCGACCCCTCCTCCCCTTCCATCAACGACCTCGCCTTTTTTTGCCAACTACTCAAAAGACGTTTTGGTTCAGCCTGTCGAACGCTTCATGAGCTGCGAAGTCGGGGATTTACGGATGGGAGAGGTGGGCGAGCTGTTGGCAGAGTACAAGAAGCTCGCGAGGGAGCTCGAGCGGGTTAGAAGCGGCGCAGCTGCTCCGTGATTGCAATCTTTGAGATGCGTTTTTCTTCTCGACTTTATCCCTTCCGTGTTTCACAGGGCATTCTAGGTGTCAACAGCATTCAATCGCGACTTCATGAACTCCAAACAGCTAAGCGATGCGACGTCAGGCCCGCTCTAATCAAACCCAAGCCACTTTCTCTATAAGCGCAGGCCGCAGTCCAAACTACATGTCTCCCTGGGTATTCCGCCCCAGTCCTTCCCCGATGGACATACACGTGGCGCTGTCGTCCAGACAGTTCGGTCCCAAGCGACAGGGACGGAGCGAGCGAAAGTGCTGTTCGTATGTGTCCCAATATCTCTCCAATAAGCTGAACGATCTGTCAAAGTTAGTTTGTGAGCCAAGCATGCCCTTTCATCGGTGTAACACGGTACTCGTACCGACGCTTCGGCCGCCGGGATTGCTTGTGTCAACCCGAGGAGGCGCTGGTTGCCGTATGCTGCATCTAGCAGCGTAGCTGGATGCTGCCTTTTGAGTTCATTGAGCACCTTAGATGATAGCGAGAAGCGAACGTCAGTTAAGCTTCATGAGATCCTAGCAGAGCCAGAAATGCGCACCACTTCCCCATACTTTGCTACAGCTTTACTAGTTGTCATAATTGCAGTTCGCGCACTGACGAGACGAGTGACAGTATCGCTGGATCCAAAAAAGAGGTGCTTTGCTGGCGGCTCGCGTAGGATGGTCTCCAGGTGAGTCGGTGCGCTTTCGGCGGCGGGACGGTATAGAAGGACGGTGGGGCTGTTGAGAAGTTGGTGGTCTTGGACAACGTTTTCCATGTAAGCCAAATCTTCTTTTAGCTCGTTGAGGTATGGCCCCTTGAGGAACACAAGGAGCTGCTGTCCCGCATCTGGAGAACCGGCGGGGGGTCAGAGGCCATCGGAACGCCTGGGGTCAAGCGATTGTTTAAGGAAGAGTGAATACTTACCTGCTGCAGCAGGGCTGATATCTGAGAGATGCGCTACACTCCGAGTCGGAGTGGCCGTAGGTTGTTTGCTCGTGGTGCGCATGGCACAGTGTGGTTGGATGCGAACCCCACCACTGAAGTCCACCGCTAAACGGACCTGGCGTCGCGATGTCACAAAGGGTGAAGGGTTGTGTAGAAAGTAGAAAAGGCTACTGAGCCTCTCTGTCGGGTTCCAAGGAGGAGACAGCGTGGCGGTTGGCGGAACTCCGCCCGGGGGGGCGATCAAGCAGCACCGCCTCCGCGTTCTGTAGTCCTTCACGCTGACGCTCCACTGCTGTCTTGATGGGCAGCAGAAACTAATGAAGATAGAAACTGCCGCAGAACATGCCGAAAATCCTGTTCAGAGGTAGTGGAACTGGTTCACACAGTGCCACGTGGCTTTTACATGAGCCGCGTCACGTCTGCGCAAACTTAGTTCTTGAATGTCAAGAGCTAAATAAAGCTACTCTTTGATAATAACTGGGCCTTCGTAGTCCTTCTTGTTAGTTGTTAGCTGATGAGGAGATATGGTCAGCTAGGAGGTTCCTAAACCGCCCCTAATGTGAAGGCTCCCCGGAGTCGCTCAGGGGCTTCACCAAAACCAGTTGAGCGAATCTCCTCTTCAGCACTTCTCCCACTTATTCCAAGCAGCGTAGACGGAAGTCCAACCTCTGAGACACGGTGTGGGCCTTCTCTACTACAGCTACGTTGCTGCCGCGTCGCTGAAGCCTGTCCATGTCACCGAACAGAAGGGGCCAGACAGTCTGCGAACCATTGAAAGATATCTCTTGAACTCGAGGGCCCCACTCTCATGAATTACCCTCCAACCTCAAAGGAGGAGGCCGCTGAGAAAAGCACCGATCGAAGTAAGTTCACTCACAAGGTCCAGATGAGGTGCAAGCTGACGAGTGGCACCATCGGCGGCGGTGACCGACGCAGTCATCAAGAACCTTGACAATGCTGAGAAATGCTGGGCTGAGCTCCGGAAGGCACTAGTGTTTCTAGGGTCTGATTCAACGGGTGACTACCAAGTCAGAACGCAGATTTATGGACCTGGCCTGGACCTGGCCGTGTCGGCGAAGAATCGCATCTTCGTGACGGCAGATCAAGTCTTTGGGAAGCTTGATCAGTGGAAGCAGGTCAGATGTGGGATAACCAAAAGCTGGGCGTCCACAATGGTCCGCTTCAACGATCTTTGGACCGTCGTCAACGTCGTCGAGCTGGGGACAAACGTGGCTGAATTCATTGCTGCTGTGGGTACCCTCCTCCACTTTCTGGTAACTCTTTATTGATAGCGAAACTTCCAGATCGAGTCTATACGGACCCACCGGTGCTTTAAGAACGGTCAATTCTTGCCATCCGAGGAGCGAACACTGGCGGTGTACGACAAAACCCTCACTAACACGCGCTTCTACTCAGCACAGGTATACACTGATTTTGTATTTCTGTTGTTGAAGAGTTTTTTTTGACTCTTGCACGACTGCAGCTCTTAAAATTTCTGGAGGCAGCGAAGCGTGTATTCGACAAAGTTGAGCAAGCACGCCCATCTGCTTCAGGCCACGTCATGCTCTCTCTGCGACAGCGTCGCACCTACAGGACTTCGCACACACATGACCCCCACAACAAGTAGTGTTTTTAGATCTGAGCCCTGGTTGCACCAATCCCATCATTACACCTTCAACCACCTTCACCATCCGAAAAGCTCGAGGTGACACAACCTGTCCAACGTCCGACGGCATGAGCAAGCGTCTCGCCATTCCGAGTAGGAAGCAAATGCTCACACGTTACGCCTATGCTCTCCGAGGGCTACTTTTACCGGATCGATCGCATCGGCCACCGCGTCTCCTACGCTCTTCGTCATCGCGAGAGGCCCGCACGCTCCGACACACACTGAATCCGAATAGTCGGCCCCATTGATGACTGCGAAAGGTAGAAGTGGTCAGCTCTGATGGTCAAAATCTCAGAGAAGGGCGACTAACCTTCATCGAGGATTGCCTTGACGTTCGGCCTTCCCGCGAAAATCGGCCACTCCACTTCCTCCGCTTCCACCGCCACCGCTCCGCTCACCATCATCCCCTTCCCCGTCCCCTCACACAATCCAAAGCTCGCCCCCTTACTCGACATTGGTCTGCTAACACTCAAGCTTCTTCTCTTCTTCAACACACCTCCCATCTCGAAATGCTCCGACCGCGGCGTGCGCGGCGTGAGCGGTCCACCGTGCTTGCTGTCGAGCATCTCGATGTTGACGACGGACGGCGAGAGTGGCGCACCATAGTCGTGGACGATGAGGTTCGTGACGCTGTTCGCTTCGGTAGAGACTAGGGTGTCGAAAGTGTCGACGGTGTTGAAGGTGCTGATGGAGCGGACGGAGTTGGAGGGATGGAGAGTGCTACCGCCGGCGAAGAGGGAGGGAGCGATGGAAGCGGGAGTCGAGGTGACGTGGATTCGGAGGTCGAGGAAGCCGACTGGAGCGTGTAGCATGGCGTCGCGCAGCTCTGTACCGATCCACTCGATGTGCGCTGTCAAGAAGATTCGAGTTGAGCTCATGCGGAGTCGAACAGAGCGGACGACGCACACTCTTCCTTCACGGACCAGACCACCGTCAAACGCTTCGTGACGATCCTCTTGCCACCCATGGTCATGCTACGAGCTCTCCTCACTAGATCCAGCATGAGCGGTACCGCAAACGAGACTCCCGACCCGCCAACAAACAACAGCCTGAGAGCGGTGCCACGTCAGCCCACCAAGCTTCGAACAGATTGACGCGTAGAAAAGAGAACGCACGCTCGCTCGTGATGATGAAGCTTCAACACCTCTCCATACGGCCCATCGCACCACACCGGCCAGACCGGTGTCGTCAAGAACCTCGATCCCGCATTCCTCCGATCCGAGCCACTCGCGGCATTCTTGATTGCCTCGTCGTAGAGCGCTTTGGTGATCCCACTTCGGACCCGGATGATAAGAGTCTTGGTGCCAGATGGTGGTGGTGGATCGTTGGAAAGGTGCGTGACGGGGAGGTAAGTCGATGCGATGGAGAAGGGGTGGCCGCCGGGGCCGAGGATGGGAGCGTGGAGGAATGTGTGCTGGCCTGAGTTGACCAACAGGATGGGGTCGGTATTGCTAATATGCGGAGATTGGATGGGTGTTTGCCTACCAGGTGCCCAAGGCTTCGCAACTTTCAGCGACAGCTTGATCGTGTCGTTCGACAGGATCTGGACCGAGGCGGACGGCGCCTCGCCCGGACCCACGCTCTTGAAAAAGCTGTAATATACGAGGCTGACTCCTCTTACGATACGGTCTAGAGCGTAAAAGATCAAGCCTGCGATGGCGAATGGCGCGGCAGGAGGGTAGTGGACGGCCAAGGCGATCTGCGAGGTGGATGTGAGTGACGTGGCAAGTGGCAACAGAGCAAGAGGACTTCACGCACCAGGACAAGCATGAAGAGAATGATGTGAGAAATAATGAAAGTCGTGTACCAGAGATTGCGAAAGAAGCGGATCGAGAAGACGACGATGTAGCAGAAAAAGACGAGCGACACGACTCCCCAAGACTGCAGGAGCTTATAGTCAGCCTCTTTGAACTCGTAGTAGACTATTGAACCAGCTGGTGTGTACTTGGTAAGCATTCTGAGCCAGGCTTAAGTCGATAGCTGGCTTGTTGACGTAGACACGGCCTCCCGCGTGGACAAGCGCCAAGACGAGGGTGAACCTCGCAACCCAACGATGAAAGACATTCAAGGTGTCGTGAGAGAAACCAGTCTGTTGAAGAAATCAGAAAAATTTATTGCGAGAAATTGAAGGAACAGGACGAGACTGACGATCCAGCTGATCCAACTCAGCTCGCGAGCGGCGAGCGCGACGACGAGCGGCATGTTGGCGCTGAAGAGTCGTGCGCAGTGGTGAGCTTGGTAGTTGATCGTGCCGTCCGCTAAACTCGCAACAATCCATCAGCTCCTCCCGCGCATCGACCCTGGAACAGAAACCAAGAAACTCACCTCCAAACAACGCAATGGCCAAGTTGAGCAAGTAGTAGAGCAGGATCGCTCCGAGTTGCGCCGGACTACCCATCCCAAGCTTCTCACTAACCTTTCCACACCTATGCGACACCTTTCTCCACCAGGCGCCCCACGCCTCGACCTTCCACTCCCATCTCGTCGCTCCTCCGCCGCCAGCGCTGGTCGCACCCCCTGGGAGGTCGTCGCTTGGCCTGTACCGCGAGTTCCATTTCCGCACGCAGTGCTGCTCGTACTTCCTCTCGATGAAGTGAAATGTGCCGAAGATGACGAGCGAGGAGAGGATGCCTACGTAGAGCCAGAGAGGGACGAGGAGGTTGTTCCAGTTGAGGAAGTCTTGCGCGGTCGGGTTGGACGCGGGGTTTGGTGTAGCCATCGTGGACTGGATACAGGCAGAAGCTTTGTTAGCTACGATACTGCTTTACACAGCAACAGATGCGCTGGATGAGGCCTACCACTTGAGCGCTGTTGGGTGATCGTCGAGACGAGACGCTCGTCGTGCAAGCAGAGGAAACGGCTGAGCCTTTCGAGGGAAGCCGAGTCGAGGAGAGCCAGCTCCTTCTAGCGAGATATCGTGTAAGATTTATAGGTAAGAATGTGTCGAGAAAGAGAAAGAGAGACGCGGCCCTCGCGAAGGCGAAGGAAGTTTGCGCACGGTCCCCATTACGCGACGGGCGTACAGGGGCGCACACGGGTGCCCTTTGTCCGGCGTTTCAGCTCGACAGAACAGCATGAAGCACTTAGCTAAACAGTAGGTTGGAAAAATCATACAGCTACATCTTGCTCTTTTACATACAGGCGTGGGTAGCTTCACTGCGGCACGCTGCACCGCCTCATGCCTGCCACGTGTTTATCCGTCAGTGACACTCCTACGAATCAGTTGCTATCATAAAGAAGAGTCAAATCTGTTCAGATACTTCTGTTTCCCGCATCTGGGCTGCTTTGATCGGACAGCGAGACAATGCAGGAGCACAAAAGGGAACACGTGTTACAGATCATCTTCTCAAGTCGGGATCGAGCCCCCCTCGCTCCGCCATTTTGCCAAACTGGACACCCCAATCGTAGTGAAAGCTCGCCCGCCTTGTTTTGTTCTGCTCCAGAATGGCGAGTTTGTCCACACAGTCCGCTAAGTCGCGCGGCCAACGGTGCTCGAGGTACAGTGCAAACTCGAGGTACAGTGCCAACGCCTGCGAAGCAGCGGTGTCAGAGGTGCTGGATCGCGACGACGGCGTAGAGGCAAGAGCATATTAGTGTTTTTTGATGGCTAACTCACCTGCCCTAGATAGTCTTCTGCCTTGAATGCGTCCGTTGCTCCCGCCAGGATGCCCAGGCGGTAGAAACACTCAGCCTTGAGCCAAAGATCGTCGGAGCCGAACAGCTCTAAGGCCTGAAATTGAGGGTGCATTGGTGTTGAAGTTGGACACGTTGTCCTACGCACAAACGTCGCATTATGCGGTGTAGATAGTAACACGAATAGAAACATGACATAAGTACCCTACAATGGTGAGAGATGACTGAGAGAGTGAGCTCACGAACGCCACGTACTTCACGTTGACGTACCCTTCGGTTGTAGACCTTTACCCTTTTTCTGTAGTCGCTCTCACTCCTCTCTTTCTCTTCTACACATCACATCTTCCCTGCAACTCGTTCTTACATCTTTCTATCACCTCCATCATGACCAACGATCCCAACTCTCGTCCGGCCCCCGACTCGGCTGGTTCTGGGCCCGACGCCGGCCTCGGCATCAAGGGCGCGGCCCAACGTCAATAATTGGTACGTTGACTGTGCCAGAAAAAAGTTTTCTTGGACTTACCTCTTGAAAGTCTTTTTCCGCCTGCACTGCGTCATGCCTAGCACGGAGGCGTCCAAGCGCCATCAGATAGCGGCTGTGCTCTTCCCACCTAAATTGTGAAGAGAGAGCTAAGGCCTGCGTAGACATCAGGAAGGTCGAGTTATCAGTGCCGAGGAGCTATCAAAGAAAATCACGTTGGGGAAAGTCACCTCGGCAAAATGCTTCTCCGCTGCACTGTAATCGTCTTCTGACTCAAGGCGTCCGAGTCGGTAAGAGCACCAAGCCTTACTCCTCAGACTCGACGGAGAGAACAGCTCCAACGCCTATGCAAAGAGAGTCGTGAGGTCTTAGCACATAGCTCCATAGGTAAACAGTGCCCCCACCTGTACAAGATGATACTTTTCCCTCCTTGGGTCGTTCCCGAGCTTGAGTCGAGCAAGGAAGTGATGACACTCGGCTCTTGCGTTCGGTTCAGACTCAGGATAGAGCACAAGCGCCTGGGATGGAACAAGGCTGTTTAGTACCTCTAAAGAAAATACATGAATAAAGCTCGCCTCAAAAAAATGGGCTTCTGCTTTCGCTGGGTTATTATATATCTCCAGCCGTCCAAGCCTGACATGGCAGTCAGCTTGTCCACCCGGGTCTGAGGATGCGAAAAGCGCCGCTGCCTGTTGGGTGAAGCTGTGAGCTTTGTATAGAATAGCTGTCTAAGAGCCAAACTCCCAGGCCCCACCTTGTTGAGAAGCTCTATACGGCCTTGCTTGACACAAACGGAGCTGTGCGCCAAACCCCAGAGATCAGAAAATGAAAAGATCAAAAGGCACTGAGCACGGAGCAAGGGTGCTTCATCCTGAACATTAAAAAATTAACATAGCTCTATAATGCATGAAGCGATCCACCTTGAGGTCTTCAAGAGCCTTCCGTGCCTGAGGTCATACCACACGTATCTGTCAGCTCGCTTCAGGTGCAAGTTGCTCTTAAGCTGAGCTACTTACTTCCGCGAGCAAATTGACGGATGGGTCGGCTTGCTTTCCTTGAAGATAAGACGCAAAGCGCAGTGACGGGGTAGAGTTGCCATCAGAGAGCTTCAAAGCGCACGTTAACAACAACCAAGCTAGAGCGCCGTTCAAGTGGAGACCTCACCTTGTGAAGGCACAAAAGAGGTGCCATCCTTTTTCCGGCTCTTCTGAGGGATGTTAATATCCACAGGATTGAGCAACCAAGGTGACGGCAATCGTCTTCCGTTAGCGCCAGGTCGAACGCTGCGTCGATCACGGTCGCGTAGTTGTCAAAGTCAAACCGAGGTGGAGGGTGCGGCGCGCGACAAAGCGATTTCGCTTCCTCTACATAGAGTGAAGTCAAACAGCCGATTGTTTCCAAAGGCGGAGTCGAGAGCTGAGGGTTCTTCTTGAGGTTCTGCGAGATGGGCGCGAGGAGGCGGAGGGCAACGCTCGTGCCGGTGCTGACTGACGTGGCGAGCGACGTGTTGAGGAGATCCTCGCGGGCGGCGGAGGAGATTAGGTCCTCTGCTTCAAGCGCCTCGATTCGGGAGCTGTCGAGTCCGAAAGGGAGGAAAACAAGGAGGGCGAGCAACGGAAATGCCGTGGGTGGGAGGACGTCGAGCGACAGCTTGAGCGACTTCGAGAGATTCGCCTCGCGAGCGTCCGAACGGTCCAGAGTCTCCGTCCCTTCCTTTTCCCACAGCTTGATGACCGTAGCGAGCGTTCGTTTTGTTCGAGAAGCGGAAGCGGCGACCAGTCGAAGGACCAATGGGTAGTCGTCGAGGAGAGCGAGAAGCGCGTCGAGTGACGTGTCGTTGGCGTGAGACGGCGAGATGTGGAGGAAAAGCTCTTTCGAGGCGTCGCGCTTGAGTTGGTGGAGTTCTGTAAGATGAAGGCTTGGGATGGGAGTGTCCGGATTGATGCTCGGATCTCGAGTCGTAAGAATGAGTCGGAGTGAAGGGATCTTGACGAGCTCGCTGACGAGTCGCTGGACGCCGCACCTGTCCGCGGTGGTGGGGGTCTCGAAGTTGTCGAGAACGACAAGAGTCGTATATAGTCCCAAAGATCCCCGTAAAGCTTGCCAAGGAGATTCTCCCTCCTCGAGCTTGTACTCGCGGATTCGCAGGAGCTCGTCGCGAACGGCGTCGGCGCTCTTGAGCTCGTCGCATCGGAAAAAGTAGCGTCGATCGGCGAAGGCGGCGATCGAAGAGTCGCAGTGGAGGACGGCAGTGGCGACGGTAGACTTTCCTATTCCACCTGTTCCAACGAGGACGGGGTGCTCGCCGCTTTCGATGAGCGAGACCAACTCGTCGACGACGTCGCCGCGCCCAAATATGTCCGGAGGCGAAGGGGGCGGGTCGGGAGCAGGCCTGCCGAAAAACTAGGTCAGAATTAGCTCGCACCTTACTACCAAGTTCACTTACAATCGCACGCGCTTGCTCTGACCAGGCAAGCCTGAAGCGGTAATGCTGTCGAGACGTTTCTCGATTTTCTCGAAGCCAACGTGCATGTCTCGCCCGATGTTGGCAAGCATGGACTTGATTCCGTGAAGAGTGATGGCCTAGGATTTATGATTGTCAGTGGTGATCAATTGCACAATAGATCGAGTCTCACGGAGTATTCGCTCTGCTTCTGCGATAACTTGCGTTCGACGTTCTCAAGGTCCGCGTTCAACTCCTTGCTTCGCACGCCGAACCAGATGCGTCGGAGGAAACCGCCCTGTAACTTTTGGTGAGCATGGCTCCTTGAAACAAATCCATTGTTGCGAGGCAAACCTTGTCGAGCGTGTTCTTCTTCGCGAGCTCCAAAAGCTCCGCCCTCAGCCTGGAATAGACGTTGAGCACGTCAGCATGAAAGTCCTGAGCGAAAAGAGCTGACTCGAGCACTCACTCGGTGTAGTAAGCATCCAGTTCGTCTTGTCGACCGACATTCTGCTTTTCCAACAGCTCGAAACCAGAAGCCAGCTGCTCGGCGATCCGGTTGCACGTCTCCCGAATCCCGCTTCCAGCCTGTTCACAACGTGTCTTCATGTCAGCTTCCTCCATCTCTCCTTCAAACCAATCACTCCTATAAATTACTCACCTGAGCCAAAGTTCCGAGCGTGACCAACACTTTGACCGAAGGACCGACCCATGAGGGAAGCATCTCCCCCACGTCGAGCGTGAGCTTGCCGATGGCCACGACGGCGTGGTACACCTCCGTCAGCGGTTCCTTGCCCAACTGCCACGCTTCGTACACTTCTCCGATCTTTCTTTCCACGATACTCTCTTGCGGCTTGAGGCTGTCCATCAGCTTCTCGAGCTCGGCGGAAGGGTCCGCGACGGGGACCGGGGTAGCGGAGCGCGGAATAGAGGTGCCGCTCGCCGGGTCAACTGACGGGGATGGAGGAGGGTGTTGAGCAGACAAGGCTGAGGGTGATGGTGGTCGAGGAGGAGGAATTGGGCTTGGTGAACGGGATTTTCCAGGCGCCACTCGCGCTTTAACGTCCGCCAGCCGAAGGTGAAAGGAACTTCCGGACTTGGTCATGGTGCTGGCATCCCGAACACAGTTAGGGTCCGCAAAAGCACCAGAATAAATAAGCTCACTATAATCAGTCAATACAAGGCTAAATGTCAACGTAGAGTCGACAGCAAACGGGGCGAGCATGGTGGCGCGTGAACTGAACGAATGTTGGATTTCCACGGTGTACCGGACGTACGAGCTGATGATCAGCAACCTTCTCGAAAAGCCTTGACAATCTTCACGATGTCTTTTTGTCCTCACTTTGTGCTTTCGTCCCGGTGCGTACAGCCGGCGTTTTTAAAGAAGAGTACAAACCCGTAACGTCGCGACCGTCCACGCTTCACATGATTACTTCAGCTACACCCTGCTTCAACCGACAGTGTCATGTCTTCCAGTCTGCGCTGACGTTGAGTTTTCCTTCGGTCTTCTTGGTCAGAAAGTCTCACAGCTACCTCTGGCCCTTTACATCCAGGCGTGGGTAGCTTCGCAGCGACACGCTGCACCGCCTCATGCTTTCCACGTGGAACCAGACCTGCCAGATTATCCACTGTGCTGAGTCTTGATCGTGTATGCACTTCCACTTTCCAAGCTTTCAGATTTCTTTATAACCGGCTCTGCTTCAGACAATCCCTAGCGCCTCCCGTACACCTTGAGTTGGCGGTGGCTCAGCACCACGTCCCTCCCCAACGACCTCATGTAACCCCCATCGACCTGCTGATGCGCCCTCAAAAACTCGTCCATCTTCAACAGAGCCGTAGCCAGTTGGGATCGAGTCAACCCATGGACAATGTAGAAACTCCAGTCGGCCTCCCGAGCCTGGAGGTTGCTGACGAGGTCCAGCACCTGAGAAGCGGTGTATCAGTGAACACTATGGACTGCGCTGCAGTCGGACACGTACGGATTGAGCCTTGTTGGATGCTGTGACGAGGTAGGCTTGAAGAGATGTGATGTCTCGGGTTGCAGGTGCTCGGGAGAGCGTGGCCGACAACTGCGTGTGGTGACAGAAAGCGATGAGTGTGGCCAGCAGCAGAAACAGACGAACCACGTACAACCTCAATCCCCCTCTTTACTTCCAAAAAGAACGGGACAGTCCATTCTTCAAGCTCGTTTGCCGTCACCTGGACACTGACGCTCGCTGCTCTGCCTCCCAGGAACTTGGCGTGATGGACGTTGGGATCCGACGTCTCCAGCGTGACAGCGATTTTCTTGATATCCGATTCGATCTGGGACTTGATGGTCGGGTAGTCGCGGAGTTGACCACTGGCTGGAGGCTCGGATAGGCTCTTGATGAAGCCCTGGAAGTTGTGTCGCATCCTCAGCACCTCGTCGGAGTATGTTCGAAGCGCCTTGTCAAGCGGAGCGTTCAGCAGGAGGATTGGCTGATTGTCCCAGTGGTGAGCATGACGATACGCAGCAAATACGAGCTCGATGATAATAGCGAGCTGTTATGAATTCTTATCACTCAACAGGCTGGCAACTCTTCGAAAGGCGAGCCCTCACCAGGCGAAAGTTGAGCAGCAGTGGCGGGAGAACGTCGCGGCGTGACCAGCTTGTTTCTTTTTCCTGTACAAGACCAAAGGCATATATTAGAGCTGCCAGCACACTGAAAAGGAAAGTAGTCACCCTTTGCACGTCATTCAGGCAGTCCCTGACCACGTCAAACAACGGCCTGGATAGTTCGTCCTGCGCCTTCCCAAAGAACTTCTCCCACACCGCAGAAGGTGACCTGCTAGCTGAAGGGACCAGGTAGCTGATACTCCTTTTCTTGTAAAGCGCTCGGCACAGTGCGATCACGCTGTCGACTTTGGCGGCCGGAGCCAGCTGAAACGAAAGCAGGTGAGTTCGTGGCGTTGCCAAGGAGCAACCGGGCAGACTCTTTTGATCTTTTCGCACGTGGCGTTGAAGGCGACGATCTCCCCGTTCACTGATATTTTCAGTCCACAGTTGTCATGGCGCGTGGACTTGAACTCCTGAACAGACACTTACGGATGTCGTCGCATTGCTGGCGAGTGATGTTTTGCCTGTCCACTGTCCGATACACGAGGGGATCTGCGGACATGGCGGTCCTCAGGTTTAAGGGAGCAGACTTGACTGTAAGCGAAAGGTATAAGGAGGGAAGAAACGACGGTTAGACAAAAAAGTCGCTTCTCCCCGGAGGAGCAGCACCGCCTCGCCGTGGCGTCGCACTCCGACGAAGCTGCCTCCTCTCCCTTTCTTCAACAGCAAACCGCAACTACGAGTAGAAAAGTCAGTTTGGTGACAGTGTTCGCGATTGTCAATGACTGGGGAAGGCCCCCTGACGTGTCGACACCAGCAGGCCAAGCCACGTCATCTCAGTGGATCTCCTTGTCAGGACTCGATACTTTTGACTGCTACGGCATGAAATCCTGGATCCAGCTGGGTCTTTTTTCGTTTGGCTTACCTGTACAAACAACGTAGTATTGTCGGCACCCCGGCGCAGGCCGCCAACCTGCAAGCGTGGGACACCTGAGACTTTTGGGCTCGCTTGCCCCAGCCGAGCATCGGCCGTCCGTCCCTCTGCTCCCGCCGTCGCGCATCGTCGATTTCTCGGCACAAACTTGAACACATTTTTCGACACTTATCACACCTATCACTATCAGGCGCGCCACCAGCCACTCCTTTGTCCAGCACGCACACGCTCGTACAAGCTTATCAGCGACCGAATCTGGAGCACCAATCGCGTTCCCCCAACCTCTCGCGCTCGCTCTACATCCGCTCTGCTCAGGCGTGCACACTAGACGGAATTTGAGAATGTCGCAATACTACGAACATCGCTTTACTTGGTGAGCTTGAACTTGCGGGACCGAGGTCACGGAGGGACGAGCGGCGGAAAGCTGACACGTTCCTGGGTGCGGCGGGCGATGCTGGAATGGCGCGATAGGGAGGGCGAGGCCAACCAGGTCATTGTCAGTTGTCTTGATCATGGACAGGTAAATCTGGTCACTCTGCTGATTCTTGAGCCTCTCGCTGCAGGTAACGGGGACGTTCGACGAGGTGAGTTCGCTCGATCATCCCAGTGGCGTGGATTGTTTGTTCGTGGGAGTGGCGAGGTCGAGCTGACATTCAATCGACGTTACAGTGGAGCTCGTACGTATCACGGACTGAGTTCTGAGCAACACTTACTTCTGTTCGGATCAGATCGATCAAGCTCATCCCCGCCCCCACCTCTTCCTCGTCCCGCACCCAACGCTTCTCCGCACCCCTCCACATCCCCTTCGGCACCAAGCTGGCATACAAATACGTCGTTGATGGATTATGGCAGCTCGGTAGTGATGAAAAGGAGGCGAGGGAGATGGACGAGGCAGGGAACGTGAACAACGTGTTTGTTGGTGCGTCCTCGGTCTCAGAGCGGTGTGGTTTACAGTGGCGGAGAGCTGATCAGTATGGGTCACTGGGGATCAGTACCGAGCTTGTGGTATCCCAGGATACCAGTTTCTGAAGAATTGTCGTTCACGAGCAAAGACCGCAATTTTCAGATCGAGCGGTGGGATGGCGCGGAGCTCTCCGTTCTCGCAGGTGCGCGCGGGTCCCTCAATTGTCCCAGCATGGGCTAACTCTTCAGCATCTCAGGAACGAACCTTTCACCCACCACAACCTTTACATACACCTCCCTCCGCGCCCTTTTGGGCTTGATCCTATCCATCAATTCAGGTTACCGATTCGGCCGATTGATCTCATCCGAAAGCGAGATGGGTAGCGTCGGTAGTATGGAAAGCTTCGGCGACGACGGCGTCTACCGCATCGAGGAGATTGACGAGATGTTTGAGGGAGAAACGGTCACGCCAGGGTTCTTTGTCCTCCTCCAGCCAGGTTCGTTTTGCGCTTTAGGCCCCACGTGCGCCACTCGTACCTCCCCTTCGTACTAACCTCGATCTCCCTCCTTCCGACCTCAGAACTCGCTCCACCTATCGTCCTCGCACCACCACCTTCAGCGCATCTCTATCCCCATCTCTCACACTCCGTCGCTTCTTCAGAGGCCTCGTTCTCCACCGCCCTCTCGACGAACTTTAGCGTCAGTGTCCTGGGCAGCGGCCATGACGACTACGTCTGTGTGAGCGAGCTGGAGAGCTTGTGGGAGTTGGATGATGAAGGGTTTGATGGTGATACGATAAGGCGGGCGTTCGAGGAGTGGGAGTGGAGTTTTAATCCTCAGGTGAGCTCACGTGGTCCTCCTGCGAGGCTGGGAAGGAAGATGTCGAATGGAGTGAGAAATTCGTTGTTCTGATGCTTTTTTTGGGGTGAGCAGGAGAAGTTCGCGCCCATCTCATTCACGACGCTGGCGTCCCAGTTCATCACCTCGCTGGCCTACGTGCCACCGTCCACAGCGCTCGAGAGGGCTCAGAGTGAGGAGTGCGTTCTCTTTCCTTCCTCTTCCCAGACCATCAAGACATCAGAAGCTAACCCCTCGCTGTCTATCAGGTATCTCGAGCACCACTTCCTCGACTGCCTCAACCTCCGTGTCAAGGGCGTCGGCGGGCTCCCAGTGCCGCCTCACCACCGCCCTTCGTTCTCAAGAGACGTGGAAGACGATGATTGGGAGGATGCGGTCATTGTTGGGTGAAAGGGAGTTGTGCGAGGTGCTCGGAAGGAGTAAAGCGAGGCGCGGGATGGATGGATACGCGAGGCTGGTGGAGGAAGGAATGTTGTGACACCACGCTCGGATGATATTGTAGACTATGTAATTTTGAGGAGAATCTAGTTGCTCTCAGCCCGATCCTGATGCAGTGTTTAAACCACGTCTAACGGAGCCCCTTCGGCAAGTCACGTGGCCTTCACTACTTTTCTCGCAGCGGAGGGTTCCCCTCCTTCCGCCGTGACTTTCCTGTAATTGAGATCACAAATAACCCATTCAGCAATAATGTCACCATTCTTCGGACATACTGAACCGTCGAACGCCATTTACGAAACGCCGCCCCAATTCCCTCGGTGAACTCGGAGCTCGCGCTGACTTGCCGGTATTGCAAGGGCGTGCCCGACCTCCGCTCTCGCGCTCCTCCCTCTCTACTTCTTACCACGACCTTCTACACACACCCAGATTCAACCATGTCCAGCAACGACTTGCGCACTCTGCTCGTCTACGGCCCTGTCCCACCCACCGCGATCCCGGCTCTGGAAGCCCAGTTCCCGGTCGTGCACTACTTCCACGCCTCCCCGATCGGTCCTCCTCCAGCCTCGCTCCCGACCTCGGAACAATACTCAGAAGCCGACGTCATCCTCCTCATGAAGTTCCCTCCGAACTTGACTTCGCTGTCCCAAACGCCTAAACTCCGACTCGTGCAGTGCATCAGCGCGGGGTTGGACCACCTCACCCTTGCGCCTATCTGGGGGGAACTAGCGGCCAACGAGAACGTCATGGTCGCCAGTGCGAAAGGCGTGGGTGCAGTCAGTATAGGAGAGCATTGTGTCGCCGTCGCGTTGATGTTGTTGCACAAGTTGAACGTGTTGGGGAGGGAGAAGGAATGGGTCAATGCGATGGAGAGGTTTGGGGGCTTGTTTGTGAGGGAGATCAGGGGGATGAAGGTTGGCATCATGGGGTGAGTTCAGGAGTGATTGGACTGAACATTTGTGGAGATAGGCTGATGGAGTCTGATGGGCAGATACGGCAACATTGGTCCGTCTTGCCTCCGAGGGACCACGTGTTAGCTCTGAACTCACGCATTCCCCTCGTCCTCCTCTCGGCAGGCCGGGAAACCGCGCGTCTGTCTGCCTCTCACGGCGCCACGATCCTCGCCTTGACCCGCAACGGCACCAAAACCTCTCTCGACGGATCCTACATCATCCCAGGAACAGGCGACGCCGCTGGGACGATCCCTTCGCACTACTATTCCTCCGTCGACCTCGCGTCCCGTCAACAGTTCTTCGAGGAATCCGATATCGTCGTCAACATCTTGCCGTCTCTGCCGGAGAATAAGGGGTTCGTAGGGGAGAGGGAATTGAGGTGGATGAAGAGTGATGCCGTGTTGATTAATGTTGGAAGGGGGGATACGGTCGATACGGAGGCTTTGGTCAAGGCTTTGGAAGCAGGGTTGGGGAAGAATGATGTCGTGCAGGGCGAGTTGAGGATTGGTGGTGCGGGATTGGAGTAAGCTGAGTTCCCTTTGTGCGGTGAGGAACACGTGTGACTGATGCTGGTGTTTGGGGGGCAGCGTGACGGATCCTGAGCCGCTGCCTTCGTCGTCGCCACTTTGGACGCTCGAGAATGTGATTGTTACGCCTCATAGCAGTGGGTTGACGAGTCAGTACATGGCGAGGATCTTTGAGATCCTTGCAACGAACGTCAGGGCGTTGAACGGGGAGGGCGAGCCGGTCAACAAGGTGTAAGGAGGAAGAAAGTAAATCTCTGATTGACCAGAAGAAAGGAAAGGCCTGTGAAAGTGATATTTCTTCGTATGGATTCTTGCCACTGCTTCGCGAGATGGACATCTTGTCGGTGTCGCGCGAGCTCGCCAAGTTCCCCCATTCCTTGGGCCCGCAACCCCATCCTCACCCTCCTTCGCCCACCTCCAGATCTCGCACTATCCTCTCTCGACAGATTGATGTACCCACAATCGTCCACGATCGGACACACTCCACCAGCGACGTACGCGCTCCTCCCCTCGCTGCACCCGCTCGCCGAACCCGCACCAGGACGCAAGCGCCTCGCTCCGATCCACGAAACCTCGCCGACGTCCTCCCCCTTGCCTACCGCCCAACTCCCGTCGCCGTCCTCGTCGCCTCCACCACTGAAACCAAGAAAGAAGAGCAAAGGGAACAACGCCCTCGAGCCGTCGTTTGCGTCCCTCTCGCTCGAGCAGAAACCGACGACGCTCGGGTCTGACGCGCTCGCGTTCGGTCAGCAACACCTCCCACCGACGATCACCTTGCTTGCTCCTACGCCTACGGATGGGGCACTTCCAGTGACGCCACCGTTGCAGCAAGGCGAGGGACACAGGGTGCCGAGCCCGCCGAGTGCGAGTGTTGATGAGGGGACGTTGAGGGCGCAGTGGCGGAGACAGGAGGAGGACGACGTAGGGTTGGGGTTGGCGCTGGATGTGGATATGGATGGTACGGGGGTGGCTGGTGGAAGGAGTGGGATGGAGGAAAGGCGGCGCGCGTACCCGTTCCCCTCGGCTGGCACGATGTTGCCGCAACAACAACAAACGCTCTACCAGCCCGATCTGGCGCCCCCTCGCACGGTTCACACCTTCTACCCCTTCCCTACTATCCCATCAAGTACGCCACTATCGTCACCGACTCGCTCGGACTCGTCGTCGAAAGCGACGCCGTGGTCTAGTCGACCGGAGGAGGAGAGGGAGGATGCGCTGAGGGAGTATATGCAGGAGAGGGCGAAAGTCGAGAGTCGGGAGGCTCGGAATGAGGGTGAGGAGGGTGTGGGAGGTGATGTGGGCGAGCTGGCGGAGGGAGTAGGGATGGACGTCGACTCGTGAGTGCGTTAGCGGGGATGCTCAATCGCCGTGTCGTTAGCTGCGCGCACCCAGCTTGCATTCGGTGCAGGACTGGCTGCTAGGGACTGAAGGTGCGTTTTTAGAGAGCTTCCTTCGCCTTCGCGTGAATAACGCTGACCGAACGGCCGTTACAGCCACGTCTTCTCGCAATCGCGAAGACGTCCCCTCGCGTCGTCGTCTACTGTATGGTCCCGATCAGGGTCTCACTAGAAGCGTTAAACGAATACTCCTCGATTGTTTGTTTGCATCAGACCCGTAGATTGTTGGTTGTTTTAGTTCATACGTGTTGTTAGACGGATGGGGGCGATCGGAAGATGAGAAATGCCCGAAGACGTGAGTGGGATGTGTGGATGAAAATCATGTTGTTCCTATTAGACTAGCCTTTTGTTGCTGGTGTCTGTGAGAGAGGAAAGCGTCAGGCTGTGGTGGGAAGACCGCTTGCGAAGGAGGCCCTTTGAGAGCACGGTACAGCCACGTCAGCACGACACCCGGCTGTCTACTCATCACCTACTCACAACGTATGAAGGGGCAGCTTGCACTAATCTGAGTAAGTAAGTTGTAGCTACATTTAGGCCTGGTCCACGGGTTTCACTCGGCGCTGACGAACACTCACTCCGAGAGCCTCGTACTCCCTGGCTCGCGTTTTCCGAGTTGCGAGTTGCCCCCGAGCGCGACTTTGCTTCCCTCTCTTGCCTTCCTCCCACTCACTCCCTCCCTTCGCCACAACTTACACTAAGTTATCGGACAACCTATTTCTCGCACGATCAGCATCAACCTCTATCGGCTACAGCCCTCATCGTCCTCCTCGCACTCACTCGTCCACCGCGCTCGCCTCGGAGAGACTTGAGCCCAACCCTTTTCCTCGCACCTCATCACTTTTCTCTACAATGAAACTCTTCGACGATCACTCTTCACGCACGACGATGCTCTACGCCGAGCCCACCTCCTTCCTCCCCTCCTCCGCCCCCTCCTCCTCGAAAGCCTCGTTCCTCCCCCACCCAGCACCTCTCGCAGACCCCTCCTACCGCCCACGTCCACCCCGCCGAGGGACCACCTACTATCCACCTCGTCGCATCGAATCATGGGAACACTTCCTCGAGGAGCACCGGGCGATGTACGGCGACTGCCCGCCGTTGCACGAGATGACGAGGACGCAGAAGGTCGTCTTTGGGCTGAGGGTTGGAAGCGTTTCGAGCGCGAGCGTTGTGCTCATGTATGCTGGGGTGAGGGTTGCGTGGTGGGTCGTCAAGGAGGGAGTGTCGAGGTTGTTGGCTTGAGCGAGCGGCGAGAGGGTTCTAGGAATCAGTGGGGGAGCGGAGGGGAGTAGTCCACGTGGTGAGTCCGTTGCGGTCTTTTCTCGGGCTCTACGTCTGGAAGGTGGCTGACGAGAGATTTAACCTAGTACTGGTTTCTTCATCAAAAGCTGTTTGGAAGCGGCAACACTGAGAGTGAACGACAGCGTTGCGGGGACAGAGGAAGAAGGGTTGTTCGGAGATCCGTATTACGTGCCCGTGGCTTTTTAAATTACAGAAAGGTTTCAAACTGTCGAGGAACTCTCTGATGGCGTTGACTTCGGAACTTTTTCTCGTGAAAAGTTCGCTGTCGGAAGAGCTGCGTGTCCTTGATCAAGCATGTCAGCTGTACGAGGCCGCATCTTGCCCAAGCATGCGTCTTTGAAGCTCAATTATTAGGCTGCTACATGCTCAATTAGCTCGAGAGCAGGATAGAGTCGCGCTCGCAGCCAGCGTTAAAGCGAGCAACAACAGGACCAGGTACAGCCTGTCGGCTTGACCGCTGCCACGTCAGCTTTCAAGTGCTCTCCTCTCTCGTGGACTTTCCTCGGGCCTTGGGGGAGTGTCTCGATGGTCAAAGTAGCATCGTTACACCCCAAAAGTAACATCACTGCCGAGAGAGATGGTAGTGAGACTTGTTGAAGGTACTCCGTGGACTTGGCATGATCAGCTCTCTGAGGGGCGGCCTCTCCGCCAGCTTGCGCTCGTCCCATTCCCTCGCCATCCTCATCTCGACAACTCACTTCTTCCATCAATTTTTGACGACAAAGAAAAGTAGTGCAAGCTATAGCGATGACCGTCCTCCCACCCCCTCCTCCTCCTCCCTACTCTTCCGACGCCACCACCCCTGGCACGCCACCGCCTCCCGCCTTCTCCTCGCTCTCCTCCGCCAACGTCGACCTCGAGAAAGGAGCATCCACATACCCGGCCGACGAGAAACTTTCGCTACATGAAGTTATGGCAGCCGACGAGGGCGGCGAAGGCGAGCTCAAGAGCGTCGCGATGGACGTCACTTTCCCCGCTGGAGTGTCGCCCGAGCAGGTCCACGCTCTCATGTTCACCGACCGCGAGTTCTTGACGGAGTTCTTGACAGCGACGGAGGAAGTCAAAGGTGCGTTCAGTGTTTCCTTTTGATGTTATCGGTGGAGATAGTGGCGTGTGGCGCGTGAGCTGACCAGGCTCGTCGGTGGATGCAGAGCTCGAGCTGGGAGAATGGGACGACGGAGAACGAAAGAGTCACTACATCAAGCCTATCCATGCTACGATCGGGCCCAAGGAGACGCTGTGCGAGATTGTGGAGAAGGACGAGGCGACGTCGTTCTCGCCGCTCGGTGGAGCGGACGTGTTTACGACGGATTCGGAGGCGAGGACTCCTGTGAGCCGCTGACTTTTCCGCTCCTGTGCTATATGAGATGCTGACGAAACGTGAGTGCCGCAGAACGTGCCGAGCGGAGACGCGTTTGTCAACAAGACGCACACTGTCATCACCGCTTCAGAGGGCGACGGCTTGACGAGGCTGAGGGTCACGACCGAGGTCGAGTGGGTCAAGTGGAGTATGATCAAAGGTGCGCTTTACTTGTTCGTACGCACTCACTCTTCTCACGCTGTTGCTGACGTCTCCCGGCGATCCGCAGGCATCATCGAGAGAAGCTCGCTCGACGGAGCCAAGCAGTACCACGTTGACATCCTTCAAGCCATCCACGCCAAGCTCGGCCTTCCACCTCCCGACCTCTCCGCCGTCGTTTCCACTTCTCTCCCCGTCAGCACCAGTATCGACCGTCCATCAACCCGCAGGAGTCTCGCTCAAGCAGTCATCATCTTCGCTGGCGTTTACGCCCTACTGAGCTTCGTCGAAGCTGGCATGAGTATTGGGCAGGAAATGGTCGCGAGCCACGGACCAGGGTTTGGATTGGGAGGCGTCGGGATCGGCGAGTTCATGCGCAAGCAGGTTGAGGACACGAGGCTTGTCGACGTCGACACAACTGCGGTCGCTGGGGAGTCGGTAAAGGACGAGGCGTCGTGGCTCGAGTGGTTGAAGAAAGAGGTTGAGGAAGCTGAGGAAGTGGGGGCTGAGTGGAGAGAGAATGCGAAGGAGGTGGCGGAGCATGGGTGGAAGGATGGCGAGAAGCTGTGGAGCAAAGCGAAGGATGAGGTGGAGGTCATGGGGAAGAAGCTCGAGGCGAAGAAGGGGTGGAGGTGGATGGGGTGCGGAGGGGGAGGAGGGATCGTTGCTTGATGGCGCCACGTGTTGAGATGTGTCTTTGCCTACGGACGACAGAGCAGCCTGTATCACCATGTTAACCATATTTACTCTTGTCATACAATCAGATATTGTCCACTACTTCTGCGCTTCCATGGTTCGGTTCTCTCACGCGAGACTCGGGCCGGACGCCGCGGACGCCGAATATCGCAGAGGCCGCCTCCGCGCTGCCGCCTCCTCTCTGCGTCAAATTTCGTCCTGCTCTTTCTCCCTCTCTCTCTTACGTTCTTACCCTACTCTTCTTTTCCCTCTCCCTCGCCTACGAGCCTCGCAGCCCATCTCCGCCTCCTCCGGTGAAGGCTGTTTGGTCTTGGACGCTCCTCTTTCGCTTCGACTCCGTCTTGTGGCCTTGGATTACGGTCTACTGAGCTCTCAATCTCTACCAATGACTACCTGTGCGTCCTGATGTTTTGCTCAACTATACGTATGCTTTGCCTTAAGTCTCGCCGTATTTCCTCAGTGTTCCAAGACCTCCACGCCACCGTGACGGCGCTGGCAGCGGTGAACTTTGGCGACGACGAAATACCCGCATTCTGGCACGAGTCAAAGACGACACTCGACGCTATTTATGCCTCGTGCTACGCAGCTCAGAGCCTAACGGACCCTGGTCAGATCGCTCAGGCGCGAGAGGCCGCCAGGAAAGGTCGGGACGGCTGGTCCAGAGTACGTCTAAAGGGGCTGGATAAAAGCTGAGGAGCTGAAGATTTTTTCTTCCTAGTTTGTGAAAGGACAGTCTTTCAACAGACTGTTAGACCGAGAGAAGCGCGATGGGTACGACGCCGACGGCAAGAAACCTACCACCAAGTTCATCTCAAAGCTACAAACTGCTGGAATGGCTTTCACAAAGGTAAGGGACCCTCAAATTCCTTTAACTGTTCTTTTAGGCTGATTCGAGCTTCTTCTGTTCCCCAAAGCTGGCCAGGGCGTTGAAAAAAGCCGACGCCACTAGCAGCTCTACCAACTCCTTGGGAACGAGCGCTCACCCACGCCTCAGTGGTCGTGTGTCCCGGATCTACGGCATGCAGTTTGCAGGACAGTCGGATGCTTCTCTATAAGGGGTAGCGTGGAGATAGGCTTGGAGGGAGCCATCTTGCAGAGGTGATTGGGCGTAGTTTGCGGTGACACCCGACGATGGTCAACAGCGTTCGTATCACAAGCGAGTATGACTCTCAGCTCTAAGCACCATCCGACTGCATACATATGAGGTCAAAAAGCAAGTCTCAGGTTATATATGCGCATCCAAGCCGAGGAAAGGTTCCCCAGTGGGCTACGTGTCCTCATCTGGCTCCCCTTAACGTCGCCGCCTGCTCCGTAATGGGGATAAATGAGAATTACGTGACCTCGTAAAGGGTACATCTCACTTACCCAAAGACTTGGAAGGAATGTTGTGTCAATTCCGGCGCCGTCAGACTCCTGCTCGGGCCCTCAAAGCTAGACACGTGGGGCCTGGCCGTCCAGTCGTCCTCCTCCACGCGCAACTTGAAGTGATTCCAGCTGTGATACAAATAAGTCAGCTTATCAGGCTTCAACTCAAAAATCCTCCAGTGGCCTGCTCACTGGTAGTGCCGCTGAACGAGGTCATTCCGGATGTAAATCACCGTCTTATCCTCCCCGATTGAAGGATCATCGACGTCCTTCTCAAACTTTCGCCTCCAGGCATTCCTAGCCGCTTCAGCTCTATCATATGGTATACCAAAACTCCTCGCGTCTTGCAAGATCCCCCTCCCAAGACAGAAGTCGGCAATGGCCACAAAGTCGTCCACGTCCGTGTACCGCTCACCGGCAACTACCGCACCAGGGTGCGCTCGACTCAACTCCCGCCGAACGTCCTCAGGTCCTTGAATCTGACGCGTGAATATGCTTCTGATCAAGGCTGAATGCTGTCGAGCTTGGGTGTAGACCACGTCATTGGCATTCCTGCCCCGTGCCGTGGTGGGATCTATAACAAAGCGCGAGTCGGATGCATCTGTGAGGTCACAAAAGGCTTCGTAGGTCTTGAGGAGGGTCCAGAACTTGTAAAGAGGGAGGTTCAAAAACCTCAGCCTTTAGCTCCACGTGTCAGCGGAGGGGGTTCACGTTCTTCGACAGAAAGGAAACACCTACGAAGAGTTTTTGCGGGGTGCGGATGCGACACGGTCTTGCACGAGCTCCAGAAAGGAGTTTCTAGGCCTAGATGCATTATTGATTTCCGTCAAAAATCGATCAAAACGGTAAGCATGTCCGAAGCGCACCAGTAGTACTTCACAGCCCACAAGGGATCCCCTCCAGCTGGAATCAATGGCCGTCTGACAAAGCAAAGGTGGGCTTTGAGTCCATAGTCTTCCCAGCTTTTCATAATATCTCTTCTCACCGAGTCTCAAGTGCCATTCCATCGTCGTGCATTGCTTGGTTACGTCTCGCCAGCGCCAATCCGTTCGACTGGGCGTTCGTGTCCCGAGACGGCTCGTACGTCAATCGACGCGGTGGTGGAGGCAGGTCATGAGCTGTAAAAGAGCTGTCAGTAATTAATTTAGATCAAAAAAGACGTCTGTCAGCGAAAGGAGACGTGCCGGATCCCGGCGACGCCGACGAGGGGTCGTGCCACGTGAGCGCCCTCATGCCGCTGCTCAGGCTGTACGCCGTGAGGATTGTCAGCACCTCTCCCACCAAGAAAACAGACCCCAAACTCACTGGTGCATCTCAGGATCCTCCTCCTCTCCACCTCGATACCCCCGCTCACTCCCCCTGTCTTGCCGCTGTGCGTCGTACCTCGGCAAGTGACTCCCAACGGCCACCTCAACAGGTCGTCTACAGACAGAAACCGTTCAGCTATATGATAGTATAGACATTGTCTGATACTCACAGGTAAGCCCTGCCCGAGCTGTCCTGGTTGCGATAGTACGAGTGGCGATCCATCTTCGATCGGAGTGAGGTCGTCACGCAAGGCTTGAGGACCGGCGCGGAGAGTCTGAAAAGCTGATGGATGGAGTTTTCAGCACTGGCCAGACCTTGATAGTGAGAAGAAGAGAGGATGAAAGAGGAGAGAGAGGCAAGTACCGGACTTCCGCAAACACACCGTGGAGGTCCGCTGGCTCTCCGCTCCTGAATCCAATTGAGCTCCTTTCAATTGAGTATTTGGTGGGTCTGACGACTAATCCTGAAATTCATACTTCTGACAACCATCGAGAGTTTGAGGAAAAGGGAGCCAAGCGAGTCGGAGGAACGCGAGCTGCTGACTAGGACAGGAGACAACAACTGACCTCTACTCTACGACTCTACCTTTCAAACACGACACGGAAAGAAAAACCCTTGAGAACGACAAATCAATGTTGCACCATCGTACTCCTGCCCCATCGTTTCGTAACAATGAGAGGGGTGGAGGGATTGGAAAGGTAAAACGAACGAGAGTCCATCTCGTGTGGTAGTGGTGAAGGAAGGTGGGAAAGGGAAGAGCGAGCATCAAGCCCCCAAGTCGTTGTAGGTAGGAAAAGTGAGGAAGTTCTCAAAAGGTTCGTATATCTGTTCCTACAGTCCGACGAAGAATGTCAACACCTAGCTCCCATCCGAAAAGAGAAGATTGGGAGCGACGCACCAGTCGTCCAAGCCCAGCCGAGCTCTAAGCGGACACGCCCTTCCCATAAGCATCCACTCCACCCGCAAACTCCCTCCTCTTCGCTGGCAGGCCGTGTCCATCGAGCCTGCGCTTCGAGTGCGAGCGCTTCTTGGAACGACGACGACGCGCGCTGCATCCGCCGTCGACGGTGTCGGAGCTCGAGAAGGTAGGCGAGGCAGCGGGAGAAGAGGAAGTGGTGGCGACGGCAGCGATGACCTTGGCGGGCGTGGCTGTTTTAAGAGGGAAAGGAGGTCAGCCTCGTGCCACGTACACGCTGGCGAGTGAAGGGAGAAAGCACGCACTCGTAGGGTCCGAAACGGTGATCGGGTTCTTGGTCGTCGAAGACTCTCCACCGCTGACCTCGTGGTTCTTTTGTCCCTCCAACCAAGTCCACAACCCTTCCTCCATCCACGGCTCGATACTCATCTTCGAGTGGTCCGCCCCCTGCACCTGCTCGAGCTCGGCGTTCGCCCCGAGGGCACTAAGGATGTCGAACACGGGCTGAGCTGTCCACACCGGCTGCTTGTCGTCCGAAGTCCCAGCGAAACCCTTGATCGCAATCTTCTTGCTGACGATGGGCGAGAGGAGCGCGGACGTGAGCGCGGGGACGGCCGACGAAATTTCGGAGAAGCCTGCCGAAGTGATGAGCGCGGCGAACGTCCCTGGCGAGTTGATGGCGGTCGTCCAACTGCCCTTGCCACCCTATTTTCACGTAGGACAAGCGAGAAATTTAGCGAAACAGGTCCGCGCGTGTGGATGGGAACAAGAGGGCCGAGAGTGGCGTGTGGAAGTGGACGACGCACCATCGAGTAGCCCGAGATGTGGATGCGGGCGGGGTCGACGTTGTACTTGGACTGAACGTCCTTGAGCACGTCGTTGACCTGGTCGCCGTACCACTGACGCCTGCAACCGCGATCGCGTCAGCCGTTGACCCAGAGCCCTGGGCTCCTCCGCACAGGCACGAAGCGGGGTGGAGGAACTCACTGGCTGCCACTCGCATCGCTCAACGGCAGCACGACGAGGTAGTTCTCTGCGACCATCTTGGGCGCACCAGTCCTCTCGCCGCCGTCGTACTTGCTCACGAGCTGGCCGACGCCGTCCCAGAGGACGTTAGAGCTGAGCGCGCTCTTGGGGCCCGCCGAGCCGCTGCCGTGGAGGAACACGATCGCGGGCAGCTTCGTCTGCTTCGTGGCGGACGGTGGGAGGTGCACGGCGTAGGGGAGCGTCGTCGAGTCCGGGTACAGGTCGAGGTTCGCCGCTTGGGCGAGCGCGACGAGCGAGGACGAGACGAAGCCGGCGAAGAGGAGGAAGTGCATCGTCGAACGAGTGCCGAGAGAGATTTTTGATGGAGTTTTTCGGAGGAGGAAGGGTGGCGAGGTCAGACCAGCAGACGACGACGATATACAGAGAGAAGTGAAGGGAGAAAAGTGTAGCGAGAAGTGAGGACGAGAGGGGCAACCCCTACCAGCCGTTTGAGCCACAAGTCGAGCGCCTGTCTCACCGGCGGCCTTGGCCAAGACCTCCGGATCTGTGCTTCAGGGGTGTGGCACAAACGGCCCAGACGCGTCGACTTCTTTGCACAATTTGATCATATATTCAGAATCGCTGCTCTTTGAACCAGAGCGACGAGTAGGGTCAAGTGTCGAGACCGCTGAGTGTGTCCTGTGCCGTGCCTGGAGGATGTATGCGAGGCGGTGCAATAGCACTGACGTGGTTCATCAGTCACTCCTCCTCTTCAGTCACCTGTCATAAAAACTCCTCCAATCAGCTTCCCTCTCCTTTCAGACTGAATTTAACCTTCAAGTACCACGTCACCCTGTTCCCGGCCTCCCACGGTAGGCTGTGCGCCGACTCCTGGGACGACCGGTTACTCCTTTCTGCGCTGCCGGTGTCCCTTTTCACTTCTTTTCAGTTCTTTTCACTGCTATTTCACATCTATGGAGCACCCTTAGACTAGCATTGATGCCGATTGAATACCCTGATGATGCAACCGCCAGCTCCCACCCGTTCCTGAACCCCCAGTTGTCGGGCCGGCGACAGAACCTCCAGTCAGTTTCACTCCTCTCCTCTGTAGCCAAGATTCTTTCGGCTGATCATTTTGTCTTCCTCCCGAGTAGCTATCCCTCAGCGAGACCCTCTCAACTCTACTCCACTGCTGCTGGGCATCTCATCGTCCCCGGACAGCATAGTGACAATGGTCCAGGGCGGTATGTCCCTCCGGAGGACCCGGAGTTAACTGAGTTAGCCTTTTCTTCCCTCAAATTCCCACAGTACCTAATCACTTATATTCAGGACTCCCCGACCTGTTCAATTCCGCCAACCCGACTCCTCGCGTGCGTGATCTCCCCGTCGCTCCACTCATCGTCGCTCACGCACCCATTGCTCCTCTCCAGCATTCCATGTGGTAGCCTGTCCACTCCGCCATCAACACTCACAGTACTCAAATTCAGGCGGTACCCACACGACTCCAGGGCGCTTTCCAGGAGACGGGAGACCGCAGAACCCTTCCGCCGTCGCTGCGAGGGTGCTGAAGAGTGCCGGTGGTCCAGTTACGAAACCTCTGCAAGTGTCAGTTCTAAGGCTTCCTTGGAGCTAGAAAGCTAATATATGGGCGCTTAGGCCCAATGGAAAGAAGTTAAAGGAAGGAAGAGAGCTCCTTCCCTCTGGCCGACACTACTGGTGCGCTCCCACCTCCCCTACTTTGCGTCTCAGCACTCACCTTTGGCGGCATTTAAGGCCGCGAACACCTCATTGGAAGTCCATCAAGAGCCTTACTTCCAAACCTCCTGCTCATGACTCCCAGTCCGTCCCCTCCCTCTCTCCCTCCCCTCAACGACATTAGGGCTGACACGTCACCTTCCTCCCCCTGACCCTCCCACCACACCGCGCAGCCTCAAATTCCTCACTCTCCCTCTCCACGATTTCTACCCACTCCTCCGCACCTACTCTATTTTTTGCGCTCTCACCGACCCCTCCTCCTCCCGTTTCCGTACGGACCCGCATTCCGGTACGAACAACGGCAGTCCCTACTTCTTTGTTGGGAAGCACGTCCGCCTCGTTGAGAGGATTCTGAGGGGAGAGCGCATACCATTTGATAAGATGAAGGGAGCGGTGAGCAAGGAGGAACAAGAAGTGGTAGGAGAAGACGCAGAGAGGAGGTATGGAGCAGTGAAGGACTTTGCTGTCATCGCCGACTTTTGTTTGGGCGAGGGGATCTATCAGGATGCAGTGGCGTTGGGGCAGGACGCGAGGGAGGCGGCGAGGAAGTGGGAGGACAAGATGCAGAGGGATATCGAGTTGTCGAGGAAAGGTGATGAGGAGATGGACCTCGAGGTGGGGGATTACGTGGATAGGGATTTACTGGGTCGATGGTCAGTCGTGTTCCCGCTTTTCTCTGTATCGTCGTCAGCAATAAGCTAGACTAACATAACCACGTTAACCTTATAGTTTGAAGTTATTCAAGATGAACGCCACCCCGCCTGGCACCCCCGTTCTAGGACCGTACGTTCCCTTCCTCTCCTCACTTCCCTGTCAACGACTGACGTAGCCTCCCCCAGATCCGACCCCAAGGGCCCCATCTGGCCTCCAAACGCAACCCAGCTTTCGAAGCTCTCCATAAAAGCCGCGCTAAAGTCTTTCTTTTCCCTCTCCCCAAAGCACACCCCAACGACCAACTCCAGAAACTAACCCTCCATTTCCATTTACCAGGTCCTGGCCATGGCTCAACTGGACGCTCGGGCGGATCAAGCCTTACTTCGAGGAACTAGATCAGCCACTAGCATCCCACTATCTCCTTCAAAAAGTATTTGGCTCCTCTAGGCGCTCGCTCTACGCCTACCTCGCTCGCACCACTCTTCCAACCCTCCTCCGCTCCCGCTCCAAACGCAAACTCTTCCCCCACCTCTTACACGGTGCGATTCCAATTAAGGATTTGAAGCTTTTAGGGAAGGTGTATGATTTTTGGATGGGGTACGGAGTGGTGGATTTGGAAGAGATGACGTGGTTTGATGCGAAGAGGAAGGTGGAGGAGTGGAGGGAAGGGAGGGATAGGTGGGCGGTGGAGGAGAGGAGGAGGGATAGGAGTATGCAGAGAGGAGTGGGGAGATTTGTGGTCGAAATTTTGCTGAGGAGGGCGTGAGTGGCGTCTTTGCTCTGCGGGAAAAGGCAGCTGACGGACGCGGTGTTCCAGTGAAGAGATGTTCTTCCTGGAGGGATGCTCAAAGTCGGTCGTTTTCTATTTCACAGCTCACAGACTACCTAACACCTCCGCTCAGGCAATCCAGGGCCTCTCATCTAAGTCTCAACCGCCCGCCCACGCCTCCACCTCGTCCACGTCCCCTGAGACTTTCAGTAGGATGGGATCACCTTCACCCTGATGAGCTCGCGTATGTCCTTTCCTGCAAGAATCCTCAACGAGACACCCTGACAGCCTGTTACTTCTATACAGAGATGATGGCTACCCGAAATGGTTCCCAAGGGACCCTCGCAATGGCGGGATCGACGATTGGGCCATGCAGCGCTCTGAATGGAGTCACTCGGAAGCGCAGGATGACTGGAGGAGGCAAAACATGAGTTGAATAATCACGTGTAGATATTACGAGCATCAGAATCTATGCTGCTACACGACCGGCGGCCGGGCTTTCAGGATATCTCCGAAACACTTGGCCACGTAATCGGGCGTCTCGTCTTCCGGGAGGCCTTCGAGATCCTCGAGAATCGACGATCCTTGCCGATGACGGGGTCAGCAAAGCTTTAAAAAGTTTTCAAGAGAAGAGGCTCACCGGTGAGCACCAACAGCGTCGATATCCCTCCCCTCTTTCCAAACAAGACGTCCGTTTCTAGCCGATCGCCTACCATGACCGTCCGAGCTGGATCAAAGTTCAAGCTGTCATCAGAGCCAAGTCAGTAGTTGCTTTAAATTAGTGAAAAGGCGGAAAACTAAAGACGTACGTCGTGTGCACGACATCGAGCAACGGCTGGTGCGGTTTACCGACAATGATGGGCACGACTCCTCCTTTCCGCGCGTTGTACAGCACTGCAGCCATCGCTCCTTCCCCTATTGGTCACAGTCGGTAAACCCAGTAACCATGACCGTAGTAAAATGTAGGAAAAGACAAACCAGGACAGACGCCGTGAGGGATCAACACGGTCTGATCGTCGCTTGTGAGTACGAGCTCAGCATTGTTCGTCGCGATGTAGTTGTACGCTTTAGAAAGCTGTTTGTAGTTCCCTATGAATGTTGGACGGTATCAGCCCATCCTTTGGTTGGGTAGACGCTTGACAGCTCACAGTGCATCTGGAAGCTAAACAGTACGACGCCGATCGACGGGTCGGGCGTGATGGACGTAAAGTCCTGGAACGGCATCAAAACGTCGTCCTCTGGGTCCTGTTCCTCTCTCACATCGTTAGCTAACGAGTTTCCTGGAAGAAATGTGAGAAGAAAGATAGAGACGCACGCTTCCGCCTTTCCAAGTCAGCCCGACCTGCGCGAGCTCGTGCTCAAGTCCCTCCTGTCCAACGACATAGATCCCCTTCTTTCCAACCGGAAGTTTGGGTAAAATCGCATCCCTGTAGTCACCATCAAGCGGTCAGCACCTCGTTCCGTTCCCAGCTTCGTGCACGCATGACACCACCCGGGCCCTCGTTCGCTGCCAGAGAATCACGCTCACCTCAAGTACAAAGCACTCGCACTACCGCACGTAAAGATCTCCTCAAGTTCCACACCCACAAACCCGAGCTGGTGAAACTTGTCGAGGTATTGTTGCCGTGACTTGGTCGGGTTGTTGGTCACGAACGCGATCGACTTGTTGAGCGAGCGGAGGTACGTGATGGCTACCGTGATGTCTGGCGTTCTGTAGATGAACGCAGTCGTACAAAAGGTACCATGATAACGTTCAGCATTGTCTCCGTTTGCCCACCTCGCACTCCTGTTTATCGCACAACGCCGTCCGAGCGGGCATCCATCGTCCCAGAGGAAGCGACACTCACAGCTCGTCTCCTCGTGGTCCGCTCCAGAGCACACCATCCATATCAAATAGAAATGTATCATATTTGTGTACGAACGCGGCGAAGTGGGAGGGTTCGGTGAGGCGAGCGGCGGCCATCGTGCGTGACACCGAGGTTCGAGGAGGGCTTGGGAGGCGGTGGTTCGAAGATTTAAGGGTCGCTGAGTACGGCGATGATACCCAGAGACTGTCTGAGTAGATAGACTTGTGCTTATATGATCAAAAGCAACGGCGGCGGCGAGGTGATGGTCGGAGGCAGAGCGCGTCGCTCGACGTGCTCAGGGACTTGGGGAAGCCCGAATCTGGTTCAGAGTGGCGCGGCGTCTTGCCGAACATAGGCAGAGCAAAACAATAGCACGATTGATGAGCTGTACATGCGCAGAAAGTTCTGAGACCTTTCAATAGCAATTATTGTCCCATGGGGTGCTGAAGTCCGGACGAATGCAGAAAGAAGAGATGACGTGTCCTTCCCTCTTGCGCTCGTTAGCACTCGTGTTGGACCTTGTCATGTTCGATTTCATGTGGGTGTGAAAGCAGGTTGATTTTTCCTACTGGTGGAGGTGCAGTGTGACAACACACCGGATAATTCTACGGTACTACGTTTGGACAAATGGTTGGCACCGCGCAAGCAGACAGGCGGGTGGTCTTTCTGGTGCGGCTAGAGTGAGTGCACCAAGACTCGTCCCAAGATATCAACACCATCAGCAAGCCTCGCTTGCCTACAGGGTGTACGAACGGGTTCGCCGGCCGTTTGTGGGGCCACGTCATGTGCTCGTGGTTGTTTTAAGCAAAGAGAAAACCCCGTCAGCTGCCAACACGGCTGCAAGTACTGTTGAATGGCGGGTGAGATCTAAGCTTCGGGTCACTTTGAGGGTATCTCGCCCTCGCTTCCATGGAAAACCTATCACCTGACGCCGTCCGGCCTCCGTTCACCCCTTTTTGATTGTCACCTTTCACCCTCCGGACATCTTTCTCACCCTCCTGGCTACTCTTTTCTGCTCAACACAAGCCAACAGTCCCCCTTCGCAGCCCTCGGCTGGCTGACATATCTGAGTCTCATGCCTCGTTTGTATTTCAGTACACTTGGCCTGCCTCAAGAATCGCGAAAGCACCTGTCGACGTACGGGAAAGCAGTTGAGGGGCTCATTACGACCTATGGTGCGCACTTAGAGATACGGGCACAAGAGACCGTGCACTTTTACATGATAGGCTACAGCGGTAAGGTGCCGTTCTTTTCGAGCGTCGGGTTGAGATCTACCAGGCTGACTGACGGAATCAACAGAGGAGCAAGTCCCAAAGATGTTCTTCTTTGACCATCTGTCACCTTCGGATCACCCAAACTCTTTTATACCAAGTCACGAAGGCTGCTCCATCCCAAGTCCAACGCAACGGGACTGCCTCGACTTCCATCGCGTCACCGAATCACTATGCGGCCTTCAAGGTGAGCTTGCAAGGCGTAACAGACATGGTGAGTTTCCATATTGCACATTTTTGGTCCGAATAGCGACCTATGCTCATTCCTTCATCTTAGGCTCCATGCGATTCATCTACAGCGAGATAGAGATGCACTACGATGCGCCGTGGCACGTGTGGTCGTTCCTCGGCGAGCCTGAAGCCACCGAGAATGATTTAAGCTTTCAGTGGAAAGCCTGTGTGCGTGCGATAGATACCTCTCAAGTGCTTACCTATTCTCATTTTTTCCGACCCACCCAATTGCACTGACGACATCTGCGTCCGCTGCCAGTATCAGGTACCTGCCCCGCCGAAAGCTTCAATACCACTCGACGAGGGCGGGAAGAAGCACGGAAAACACAAAAGTCACAAGCCTAGAGGCCCTCATTTCTCGCTTGGAAAAGAGGTCCGGCTTTCCCAGCGTCAAGCTCGAGCGTACGGCATGCTCATGACGCGTGATTCAATGGCTTGAAAGGGAAGGCATGAGCAGCAACGAGGTTAGAGGTGGCTGATTGAGGTCCATCTGCAACTAAAAGTTGGAAAGGCAGTCCACGGGTGCCCACCGAGCTGGCGAACAGTGCTGACCGGGACATGGCCATTCCAGAGCCACATGGGTGCTTCTAAATTAGTGTGTGTCGTGTACCCTTCAGAAAACCGCAAATACATCAAATGAAGCCTAGGTCTTTCAGAAGTGTCCTTTTTCCCTTTGTCAGAAACCCTTGGCCTCCCGCATCCTATACGTCCGTTGTTGGCGGGGCGACAGCTCGACTTGACGTCCCAAGGATCTGAACGTCCAACTTCCGGGCTGAACCTATCGACGCAGGGTATCAAACTGACTAGAACGAAGAATCTCAGAGTCACTATATATGTGAACAGTCTTACCGCTCTGTCTCCCGCAACTTCGTACTCTTCTTTGGAGCGAAACCACGCCGACCAATGCTGAGCCTCACCCGACGGAGTTTCCATAAACTTGATTTCGTTCCATCGATACCCCTCGCTCTCATGCACACCCATGAAGAACCAGTACAGGTCATCTGTAGCAAGGGTCAACTCAAATCTGTTCCGGGGTCATAGATCATTTAGGAAGTCTAGCGCGAAACACTCACGTCCAAGACTTCGGACAGAACCAAAACGCCCGTTCAAGTTCGCGGAAGCCTTCGAAAAGGCGGCAAAGTCTAGCTCAAAACGAAGCTGAAAACCGAGGGGGGCCGATGGAAGAGGAGTCGTGTCGAAATACAGCGTTTTGCCTGAGGACCCCTCGTCGCCTTCCAGAGCGAGGTTCGAAGAGCCACGTCAGTTACACTCCAGCACTGACCCGTAGCCTGCCCTGGAACGATAGCTTCAGAGGCTTACAATGTACCAAGTAGACCTTCACATTGTGAGTGAGGGGCTGAGCTGAGGTATTGAGAGCCTTCAGCGCGCTTTCACAGTACGGTCGGATCTGTCGGTCATGAGCTTGCTGTTCTGCCTCCGGTACCTGGGCTTGGGTGATATCTCTCTCGAAGATGAAGCTGTGAGATACAGGCTGTAGAGCAGAGGACCTGAGGGATAGGAGCCACTGCCACCATCACGCGGTACGAACCACAGGCGCTGTCTTCGTTCTACGCAACTTGAAGGGCATTGGAGGCGACCGTAGGGCGCGGATCGAGACGACCGTCGATAGCAAGGTGGAGAAGCAACGAAAAGACAGAAGTCAGCATCCAAAGGGAGTTGGAATGGGGTACTATACGAAGAGGACGAGCATCGGAGTCCTAAGCTAGTCCGAAAATAACTGGGGTTCTTCCAGGCAGCGAAAGACCCTCGAAGTAGCTACGCGATGGAAGAAGAGCCTGAGGGACTTCTTGAAAGTACTGCGAGAGCAGCGTCCAGCCGAAAAGACTGTTTACGACACACGCAAGTGAGGAGCACGGTCGAAGGGTGGGGCATGTCTAGGGATCAACGGGAAGGAAGCTGGCACGACGACGCGACTGACAAAGACGAAGAAGAAAAGGACGGCCAAAGAGCAACAAAAATTCGCTGCCAGTGTAGCTCTGCTCGGGAGGCGTCATTGATCGCATGCATGTCCCCGCAAGCCTATCGGCTTCCATCATACACCCTCACAAAACCTCATGCTCCGAAGCAGACCATTCGAGAAAATCAACATATCATCACACCAGAAAGCATCTACCACCATCCCCCCGTCTGCACTCTAATCCAACTTGGTCGCCGGCTGAGTCGAAAGAATGGGCAAGACGGTGTCCTTCCTCGTCTTCTCCTTGAGCGACGACTTCCCAGCCTTGGCAGCACGGATCGGTCGGCCCTTCCTTCCAGACCTAGTGAAATACAGAGCTCAGTTGATGTTCTGACGGGGAAGCAAGAAATAGAAGGGAGCGCACTCGTAACCCTTGCCATTGTAAGCAAGCACTTCATCCAACACGACCAACCTCGGCATCGACACGTAGTCAATTCCGTTCGCCGAGACATGGGCGAAGCCAAAACAGACGAGGAAGATCGAGAGGAGGAGCACCTTGCGTGCGGAGATGACGTAGTCTGCAGAAAAAGGGATCAGCCCAAGACGCGGACAAGCAGTGAGTGAGGGAAGACGAACCGTTGAGGAAGTTTGGGACAGTGAAGCTGAGGAAGAAAAGGAAGAAGGCGAAAAGGATGATGAACGGCGCCTGTGATCACGAAAATGTCATCAGCACTCAGATCACACTTTCATCTTTCCTCCTTTCAAGCGAAACTCACAGCACGAGTGATCGGCGCGCGCTCATCGATCCAGCTCTGCTCCTCTCCCTTGCGAGGAATCCAAGCTCCCGAGACAAGGTCGTAGGCATCCTGACGAGGTCCGTCGAGGAAGTTGTTCTTGATGTAACGGATGACGGAGTTGACGCCGTCCTGGAGACTGCCCTCGGTCGAGCGCTTGCCCGTTCTGCGAGACACGTCTCTTGGTCAGGACGTCCACAGCGTTCGTAAAGCCAGGGACAAACGCACCGAGTGTAGTCCGTCTTGAGAGCTCCAGTACCAGAGTAAGCCTTGCTAACAACGTCGGCGTTATCGGCCCAGACTAAACTCGCACCACGTCAGCGCTCAGTTCAGTCCCCGAGGTAACATCGAATCGCAACGCACCATTACGGAAGAGGCTGAGGAAAGCAGGGTGCTCCTCGATCGACTCCTTGACGCTCAACACGCCAGCCTCGCGGAGCTGGTTGTTGAGAACCCACTTGGCCAAGGCGGACTGGACGACGTTGGTGCGGTCGAGGCTGGAGAACAGGTGAAGCATGAGCGTGGGTCGAGAGAAGTAGCACAAATCGAGAAGAGACGCACCAATCCATGCAGTTTGTCCTAACGACAGACGTCTGCGTGTGCTGAGGCCTCGTCGGCGAGGTGGTCGTGTCGTGGTAGAAGTACCTGCGCCGCCAACCCATCAGCCCCCACTCCTCCCACTACTCCTTCAACAAAAGAGCACTCACGACTGCTGGTGAAGCTCCTCATCCAAGCTATCGATCAACACCGACACCCTATCGAACCTCAACCCCTTGCACTCGTGATGAAAGTCAAAGTACGTGTAGTGCACCCTTGGGTTGCCCAGCGCCTGGATCCCGCGCTCAAAATACTCCTTGACGGGCTTCTCGTATCCTTTCTGGTTGACGAGGTTGACGACGTATTGGTCGCCGTAGAGACCGACTTGCTGGTCAAAGTGGCGAGCGAGAGCTTCGGCCTGGGGTGGACATCATCTCAGCTCAGCTCCTCCGCGTCCCCTCGACCACCTGGAGAAAGCAAATAGACGCACCGCATTCGGCCTCTCCATGATCTTCAGATCCGGGACATACCTCAAGTTCCCAATCTGCGCCCAAAACACCGGCACACTCCCCCTAGTCTGCACGAAGCTGAACTGGATCTCTCCCTTCACTCCTCCACCCGCGTCAGACCCATGCGAATCGAGGAGGAGGATCTGCTCCGTCTCGTTGAAGTTGGAGACGTTGCCCTCGGCGTCGATTCCGCGGGAGAAGTAGCGGGTGCCGGCGCGTTGACGGGAGCGACGACTGATGAGACCGAAGAGCACGGTGCGGCCGGAGAGGGTCGTAGTTTGGAAGTTAAGGACTGTTATTGGGTTGATTAGATAAAGCAAGACAGCCAGAAGGTGGAAACAAAGTACAGCCAAACACGACGGGCAGGATGAAGCGGCTGCACTGTTTGGCGAGGGAGGTGTGGGGGTGAGCCAGTGCGATTGGTGCAGCAAAGGGAGGAAGAGGACGCACGTCCTTGGCAGAGCTCGAGGTCGTCATGTCGATGAGGGGCTGCTGAAGATGCCTGTTCCAGAAGAACCTGTCGTCGGCCTGCTCCGTACCCCGCGCACCAAAACAAACCACAGCGTCGTGTCAGCTCCCCGCGCCCTCGCTTCGTCCTTCAACACTTGAAGAAAAAGGAGTCCAACGCACCGCCTCCCACAGTGGCTTGCCAGTCTGGTTCGCCTGCTGCCACTGCAGCTTCCTCGTGAGGTCGTACCCTCCGTACGTGAAGTAGAACGGAGCGGAGAAGAGGTGGCTCTTGAGCAAGCCGAGAAGGTACGCCTCGTTGACGTTGGCGAGGAGGGCAGCGGTCGTCGAACGGTCGATGGGGAACACGGCAAAGTCGGTGGCGGAGTAGATGGGCGTCGTGAAGACTCGAGCGACCTTGGTGCGTTTGGTGATGACGACGAGGTAGTCCGCTGGAGCAGTCGACGACGGTGAGCTCGAGATGCAACGATGGTTCAGTAGAAATGATACTTACATTTGAGGAGAGTGACGATGCCAAAGAGACCAAACACCTGCATCTCCTTGTCGAACTTGGCCGGCGCGTTGCTGCCAGCTGTGGCGTGGGCGCGTGTTTAGCTCGCGCGGTCCTGAACGTTCCATCAAAGCCAGAGCAACGCACGGAAGATGGACAGCTGTCCATTGTTCCTGTCAATATGGAGCGTCTCGCCCTTGTCGCTCTCACCGACGAGCGAGTACGCATCAGGCGCGATGTATCTGAGCGCCCGCACGGGAACGTGATAGCAGCGATGGTCAGTGCGACTTCGGTGCCACCGGGTAGCAGAGGAGGAACTGACAATCTCAAAGATTCGTGCAAGCTCATACTTGACTGTATCTACTTGTGAGGTTGCTGTATCGGCGACGAACGAGCGACGACAGCGGCGGCGGGACGAGCGAGAGGGCGGAGGCCAAGGAGCATCGAAGCCCGCGCCCGCCAAACATGGCTCGGACGGCGAGGCCCTTCGCACTCGCGCCTTCTCTTCCTTCCTTCTATTAGCCCATATCACATCGTGTAAGCCTGCATCGTGTATGCTGCATTGCAGTATGGCTTGATTCAGACGGTGTACTGTGGTCCAAGCTCCACACCGCGGAACCGACACGTGTCCGGTCTCCGTCAAACTCCTGTCGCGGCTTCCTCCCGGTATCCGCTTCGCACTGCAGCTTTTCTAGTCTTCACATGATCAGATCAAGCTTTCTTCCTCTCCCCAATTCCTCCCGGTTCATCAATCGCTCCTCCGCACCCTTCATCGCACTGGACCTCCGGCCAAGTCCTCGTAATCAGCGATGCCGGACGTAAGGCGTTCAGAAAGAACCTCGATGATCATCCCTCTGAGCTTACCGCTCTGTACTTCAGCAATTTTGCTTCCAGTATGCGGGCGTCGCGCCGCAATCCGCAAGGCCCTATCACATGAACGACGAACAGATTCAACCGTATGGTGAAGTGGCAACGAGGGTGCTCAACATCGCAAACCAGCCGCTCGACCACGATCTCAAAGTCTACTTGGTACAATACGGTATGTACTGGCTACTTGTTCGAGAACGATTTTCCATTGCAGAGTGAGCCGACTGTTACTGGCACTTTCATTGGCAGAATACGACGGGCAATCCCAAAGCTTCTTCTTCGACCACGGTCCTTGGCTCGACCATGCCCCTTACTCTCCGCCTGCTCCAACGATCCATATCCAGCGCTCTAGAGCGGACTTTATCGCATTCTCCCAGGCCTCCGCCCGGCTTGGCAACCACAGAGGGAAAGCTGAGAGCAAATGCTCTGGCCAAGTCGAGATTCCCGTCGGCAATCGTGCGTTTCTCCTTTGTACCTTGACAGTAGGTGATCACACACAAAAAACTCTATAGGAAATGTTGCCCTGGGATGGTCTTACGTCGGCCCCGAAGAACCCCACTGCGCCTACTGCCGCTGGACACGTGTGGATTTCTTCCAGGATCCTTGGGGGATGGGAGGATCGTGAAAGGCTTACTTCCGCACAGAAGAGACGTATGAGAAGATTGAGGATGTGAGTTCTGCATTCATTCTTGCGAGCTGGTGCACCTCTGTCTAACTCAGGAAGGGTTTGGCCTGGTAGCCTCGACGTCTGGTGCGAGCTGAGCTGCTGCCTCGGATCGGGGAGCAAAGCCAACCTGGCAGCAGCAAGGACAAGAGTGTTCCAACTGCTACTAGTGGAGAAGGTGGAAGGAAGCGTGACCGCTTCAAGAACATCTTCAGGTCTCTCGGTAGCGAGGTTGAGCTGTCGGGACGCCAGAAGAGGACGTATGGAATGGACATTACTGAGCCATTCTGAGTGGGTGGTGTAAATAAATACGCATTGGAAACATTACAGTATTACTAGGCGTTAACCCCCTTTGAAAATGCGCAAAGCCGCTTCTTGGTCCCACGAGTAACTACGTGGCGTGAAAAGGTCTACGCGACTATCGCGTAGTGTGAAATGTCTCAATCAAATTGATGAACAGCTCCTGCATGCTTACTGATCATTCAATCACCATGCAATCTATCGAGAATGTTCGCTTTTGCGGTCCGCGGAGCTTAGTCATCCACCTCGATGGACTTGGCTGACTTCGCGTCGGGAGCTTGCTCCTGTACCCCTTCCCCTTCGCCTCGACGACGACGACGACGACAGCGGCTCAGCCCGGGCTTCGACACATACTTTGATATCTATTCGAATTCAGCGGGCCTCACACGCGACACAGCTCCAAACACGACCAGCGGCGCTCGCTCGCCGTCCTGCTTCATCGCGCAAACATGTCGACAACAACGACGCGGATCGACACTCGTCCAGACTTTGGTCATCTAGAGTTCACCATCGTACGTCCCATCACTTCTTCCCACGATCAGCACTAACACGACCCCTATCACCCAGGAACCGTTCATCAAAAACGACCTCCGCATCAAGCTCGACTCTGACGCCCAACTCTGCCCGGACTACCTCTCCACCGGCACCTGTCCTCGCGGCTCCTCCTGTCCATCTCGCCATGTCTCTCCCTCACCACTCAACTTCCTCCCTGCGCCACCGATACCGACTACAGCGCACGCGCGGACGGTGTGCAAGCATTGGTTGAGGGGATTGTGTAAGAAGGGCGCGAGTTGCGAGTTTATGCACGAGTACAACTTGAGAAAGATGCCAGAGTGCTGGTTCTTCGCCAAGTATGGGTTCTGTTCGAATGGTGAGTCTGTTCCGCGTGGTGGAGCGCTTCTGGTTTCGAGGAGTGGGCAGTGGTGTTTTGGTGTGGGGGTCGGTAGGAGTGCAGAGCTAACGATACCTTCTATGGAATAGGCGATGAATGTATGTATCTTCACGTAACGGAAAACATGCGTGTCAAGGAGTGCCCGCAATACCGCAAAGGCTTCTGTCGGCTAGGTGCGTCGCTTGTCCCTCTCGCTTTCTGATCCCCTCCCTCGAAACTAACGCACTATCTCTTTTCAGGGCCAGAATGTCCTCTCAAGCACATCCGCCGAGTAATGTGTCCCGACTACCTCGTCGGCTTCTGCGCCAAAGGCCCCGAATGCCCGTTCGGACAGTACGTCTCCTCCTACCTTGCCTTCCCTTGCCCCGTTCTAACCCAGCTAGCATCTTTCCTTCTCCGACAGTCCCAAATTCGACCCCGAACCCGACCCACCCATGTCCTCCACGCGTATCCCCGACGTCTCCGGCGCCCGCTTCCTCCCCGAAGCGAGCTTCCGTCTCAACCGACCTGACTGGCTCGCGTTCGCGGCTGACACAAGAGGTGGTGGTGGTCAAGGTGGTGGCGGAGGTGGTGGTGGAGGCGGCGGCGGAGGATGGCAA
Source organism: Pseudohyphozyma bogoriensis (assembly GCA_024364755.1). Lineage (NCBI taxonomy): Eukaryota > Fungi > Basidiomycota > Microbotryomycetes > Chrysozymaceae > Pseudohyphozyma > Pseudohyphozyma bogoriensis. The sequence goes on from JALBUQ010000032.1 coordinate 90,960, forward strand.
GATAGAGGTGGAGGAGGTGGTGGAGGTGGTGGTGGTGGGAGGAAGGACCTTAGGTGCGTTCAGCTTACTTCCTGCGCAACGAAAGGAAGAATCAGAGCTAACGGAGCTGGAGCGCACAGTCAAATCCTGTGCTACAAGTGCTCGCAGTATGGGTGAGTATCCGCTGTTGTCCACGGGCTTTGTCTCCCGGGATTTACTAACGCACCACGTCGCTTCTCCTCCCTCTTCGTATCCAGTCACTTTGCAAACAAGTATGTTTCTGCTCCTAGAGCCCTCGATAACTATCTATACTAACAGCTCGCGCTATCTCACAGCTGCACGAACGCCAACGTACCGGGTAGCCGAGGAGGAGTCGAACGCTCTGGCGCGAGGTTCAACAACCAGGATGGTGGAGGGCGATATTGAGCATGGACAGGGCAAGGGGAATGAACTGGTAGAATCGAAGGTATTTTGTTGTATTCAAAAGCTGTTAAAGATCCTTGATGCTTTGGCAGGTCCAGAATGAGAAAAGTGCGGGAGTCGAAGAGGGGGGAGAAAGAGAAAAGGAAAGCATCATGTGAGGTCAATGACGGCAAATGAAACCTAGCTATATATTGCTTCTATTAATAGACCCCATCTCTCTGGATGTCCCCAAACGGCCTTCGAATGGCTTGACAGCGGCGACCACGTGTTTCTAAAAGCCTCGCGTCGTGCGCATATTGTACGTCCTTGCCTGGCGACCCGAAAGAGGAAACTCTTCACCGAGAGAGAAGATTCCGAGTCTCTTCTTCTTCTTGGAGCTTTTAGACGTGTCGGTACGCTTGGGGGCGGGGGGCTGGCACGGCGAGGGAGAAGGGAATGTCGTCAGCTAGTCATTCATGCCTGAAAGACAAAGCAATGAGCCTTACCTGCGAGCCACTGATGTTGCGGAAATAAGCCCTCCACTGCGATTCGTCCTCAGCATCGCGAGGGTCTCCGCTGATCGTGACCCTCGTAAAAGGGTTTCCTGGAGCGTCAGGAGGAGCGGGACTTTCTGCTCCCGTTGCTGTCCACTGCATTGAAGCTGCAATTATCTTTGTCAGCTTCCAGAAAGAAGGCTGCAGAACTGGTAAACGGAAGAAGGAAAAATGTACCGCCGGTGGCCGCGCCCTCGGTCACGATGGGTAAAGCACCCTGACGCATCGAAACGAGCGCACCTCGCGCATGCTCAAAAGCATTGCACTGGATCTGTACCGATGGGACCCCCCCCCCAGCACAACGAATGGTCGTTGATTGGCATGTGGTCGAACCAGACGGCGTTGCCCGTGGCCTCGTCGCCCCCTGCGCGTTCGTAAGCAGGAAAACTCGTGAGCAGTGGCCGCGGCGTGGTGCAGCTCTCGAGACAAACATGAAACAAGCGAGAACCATATGTTGGTATGCGGTTGGTACACGCTCGTCAGGAGCCGTGCGGCGGCATGTCCGGCTGCGATGGCGCGACGCTGGCGGCTGGCGTTGCCGCTGACAGAGGAAACCACATTCACGCTGTGCTCGTTGAAACGGAATTGCCCAGTCGCCATGGTGGTAGTCCTTTGAAATGAGAGTGTTGAATCAAGAAAAGAACCCAGGAGGGGATGTCGCCTTCAAGGGAGATACAGGAGGGCAGCCTGCTCCCCGGAGCTGACCAGTGTCCGGCGAACCGGAGGCGGTGCTCAACCTACGCGGAAAGTCTCTCGAGAACGCTACCGAAATAGGCCATATGGCTTATAAGTCAAGTTGTGGCGGAGGTTTGTGGTGCTCACCAGTTGCTATTGACACGCTAGGGCTTGAACAAAGGCCAGCGTGCAACACTGACGTGGTTTGCCTTCGGAGGTCCTTCAGAACATGGTAGAAAGAACTGACTCTCTTTAAGCTCATTCAATCCCAGTCCGATTGGCTTCAAGCTTTTTATTAGATTGCAATCGCTTTTCACGTTTTTTGTCCCTCAAAAGCCTCTTTCCATGCTCCTAGTCTCCTCCATGTGATACGTTCGGCTTTGACGACCGGACAGTGCCACCTCCTCTCCCATTGAAAAAATGCCAAGGTGTCTCTTTTTCTTGGGCTTATTTTCGCCGCTAGACTTTTTGGGCTTTGGGGTCTTGGGGGGACGGGGTCGGGGCAAAGGCTGGAGCGTCCAGAAAAAAAAGGCGCCGTCAGCACACTGAGCGTTCTAATGCGACCTCCACTGCCCTTTCTGAGAGCAACAGCTTACGTTGAGGCTTCTGGTATCACGGAAACATGCGATCCATCGAATGCCGGTGCCGGCCTGTTGGGTGGGTTCTTCATCGAATGTAACGGGTATGAACGGCCCGTTTTCGACCTGCATGTTGACGGGGCAGGGATCTCCGTACCCGTTCCAGGATAGAATGCCTGTATAAACATCTTAGCTTGCTGCTATCATGCTTGTGAAGGGGGAGCTTACCAGTACCATCACGCCTGGGAACAGTTCCGTACGAGTTGACGAGAGAAACGGCAGCCACTTGGAACCTCCAGCAGCGAACTTGCAAAATCGGATTGGTAAAACAATCTTCATGGGTGACACTTTGCCTCCCACGCTGGTGATCAAAGAATAGGTATCTAACGCCGTTGTGCACTACCGCACCGGAGTCCTTTAGCATCGCCTCCTGCGACGGAAAAGAGAGGGAGCTACGCACCCTGGTGACCGACCGCATAAACGTCTACCTGCAGTTCTGGACCGGAAGGATGGCGAAGGTTGAGCAAGTCGACAACTGCTTGAAGGTATCCCTCAAAGTTTGGGAGCTGGAGCATCCCGATGCCGGGGAGGTCTTCCATGCCGGTGTAGTTTGTTCGAAACATGCTGGTCTGCCAGTTACAGTCAGCTCAATTCTAACTCGGGTCTTCCATGAGTCTCAACACAGAAATCTCCCTTCTTCGCCGACTTGCTATGTACGATGAAGCCGGCGCAGAACTTACCCGCTCCCGACGCCCAGCAACGTGGCTCACTGTAAAGACTGTGCTTCGAAGGTCGTGGCGGTGAACCGAGAACGTGAATTACTGAGCACGCACACCGGGGGAAACCAAGGAGGGAGGTTGGGATCGCTGTCGAGTTTTAACCCCGCACCGCCCGTCTGATGCCGATGGAAACAGCTTCGGAATCCGCTCCTAGTGCTCGCATTCGGAAGGCGCGACGAAGTGAGGCGATGCTTGAGGGATTTTGGAACAGGAGGAGCTTGCTTTAACTCCGCTGCTCGTGGGACACAGGTTGGCTGATGCCCACCAGAAGAGGCCTGGAGGTTATACACTGACGTGTAAGTCGCTGTGCGGTAAGAGCTTCTTCTAGACTAAGTAGCGGTTAGACCGGGTAGCTCCAAAAGCGTAACAATGGAGCAGTCGTATCAAGATGAAGGAAGAAGCTTCCCTGAGAGCACTTCAAAATTCTGACGGAGCACCGTCTAGGGGAGAACAGCTTCGGAATCCGCTACCTAGTAGTTTTTCTCTTCGTGATGCTGCACCGCCAAGGCAATATAGAGGAGCCTGAGTTTTGACGTGAAATTTTCGGCACAGGAGTTGGATCGGGATCCGGGCCTTGCGTGACGAAAAATGGCGGAATTATAAGTACGAGAAAGTGCGCTGATGCCAAGTTGCTGTGTCGTTGAAGTTTCTCAGACGCAACAGCAAAAAGGTGTAGTTTTTCAATGAAGTACCGATCCTTTCAGCTTGGTTTGTCAGCTTTGAGACGTTTCGTAGCTCTTCGGCCACCAGAAGACCGTCCAACACCCTTCTCTGTGTCGGGTGGACTGCCTGCGCCGACTTGAACCCGGCAATCCATGAGTTGGCACCGCGGACAGCAATGCTGACTGAGGAGGCCTACTTAACCTTAGCAAGGAGCATCTATCAGTGAGAAATGTCGGATTCCAAGGACCGCACTAGAAGGATATTCTCAAGGAGGACGGTGAGGCGAGTACGACGCGAGACGTGGTGGCAGCATCGCAATGAGATCTACACTTTTTCCACCTTCCTTACTTCTTATCACTCCCGAGAATGCTCACTTTCAGAACATAGGCCGTTGCAGAGCGGATCCGCATCGTTTCGAATTGCACAGACGTGACCATGCGTCCCTCCCATTCCCCGTTCTCCTACGCCCCTCGGGTCCCTCCGTGCTCCCTCCATCAGCCCATACGAATCCTGCACCGACGTTCTGGGCGTCGTTTTTCCGTTTTTTATCGAAGCGTTTGTCGGAAGAGGCGAGGGAGGAGTCGAATGAAGCGTGTCGGCGCCTTCGCGAGTCGTGCTGGAAGTGAAGGCGTCGATTGGGAAGAGCGGAGGGCAGGGGGAGCCGGAGTCGCGTCGGAGTGATACGAGGTCGGCCCCATTATTGTCGTATATATCTTCGACCTCTTCCCTCCCTCCCTCCTCGTCGAATCATCGCGTCCTCCCACCCGTTCTGCTCCATCCCCTCAACTAATGACCTCCAAATACCCCAACACGATCAAGCTCTCGACCTCCTCCCTCACAAGATGATACATACTCCCCTTACTCAACATCAACGTCCCACCCTCGATCGCCACCTCCCCGACATCCCTCACGACCCTCACACTAACCCACAGGTCCTTGGGCGGCGGCGCGTCGACCCCACCCCCAAGCACGTCCGTCGCGTCCATCAACTGCGCCACCTCCTCCTCCTCGTCCCCCTCAAGATCACCATACCAACTTTCCTTCAACTTCAAGCACAACTCAGCATACCCTTTCGCGAACCCTTCGTCGACGGTCGCCATATGCCTCCTCGTCTCCGTCTCGCTCCCAAACGCCGCGCTGAGGATCCCTCCATTCTCCCAAAACTTGTCCTTGAGCGTATCGATCCGTTGTTGGTGGTACACCATCACCGCTCGCATGTTGCGTTGGAGAGCGAGGGCAGAGATCGTGAGCTCGGCCGTCGTTTCCGGGGTCGGCTCGATCTGGGATTGGAACGCCTCGGAAGCGGAGGTGAGGGCGTCGTTGAGGGAGTGGGATTCGCGGAGGAGAGAGCGGAGGGACTGGTCGTTGTAGTGGAGCAAGGTGTGCGTTTGGAGCGAGCGGGCAGAGTCCGTCACGAGTTGCGTCGCGTGGTCGCCCAGCATCGTTTAGAGGCGCGACCTTCGGGGGGTTCGACGAGGACGATGGAGGATTGGATGGTCCTGGGACGGAAGTGACGGGGATGGGCGGGGATGGTGGACGACGGGAGGCGAAGGTGCGGCGACGATGATGTTGGAAGCAAAGCCCAAGCCCGACGCGCTCTCCTTTGTTTTGGGCGCGACGCGATCGAAGTCCCGCGCCCCTATCCAGGAAATGCATCATCTCTCTCTCTCCGCCAGACCCCGAAGGCAATGGTGTATCACATAAAATTCATATCAAGGGTTTCGTAAAGCATCACTTCTCAAAAGAAAGAAACTTCATACTTCCAAACGTCAACCGAAATTCACAAGCGCCCCTTCCCTCCTCCTCCTACAGCGAGTCACTTGCTATCCCTGCCCTTCTGGTAAGCGTGGATCAAGCCAGTCGTACTCGAGTCGTGACCAGTAACGTCGGCAGGCTTGCCGAGCTGAGCAAGGATGTTCTTGGCGAGGACCTTGCCGAGCTCGACTCCCATCTGGTCTGTTGTCACGAAGACGGCGGAATCAATATGTGAAGGGAAAGGAAGGAAGAGGGACACGACGGACCGAACGAGTTGATGCCCCAGATGATACCCTGAGTGAAGATCTTGTGCTCGTACATGACAATAAGCGAACCTGCGAACCCAACAACCACGTCAGCTCCCTCGCCCTCCTCACCCAATCCAACCAACGGAGAGAACGCACCAAGAGTCTTTGGCGTCAACTTGCCAAACAAGATCGAGTTGGTCGGCCTGTTGCCCTCGAACACCTTGCTCTTGACGAGCGCCTCGTTGCTCGCCTGGGCGCCCAACTCCTTCTTGACCGCCTCCTCGGTCTTGCCGAACGCGAGCGCTTCGGGCTGGGCGAAGAAGTTGGAGAGGAGGATCTCGTGGTGGAGGTTGTCGCGGAGCGGGTTTTGGGAGTGGATGGGGGCGAGGAAGTCGCAAGGAATGAGCTTGGTGCCCTGGTGGATGAGCTGTAAGGTTGGTAGGAGGGGTCAGTACGACGGAGGTTGGGTGCTGATTTGACATGCAGGCGCACCTGGTAGAAGGCGTGCTGGCCTGAATTTCCGGACGATTCAAATCAAAATTACTTCTACAAGGACTCTGAGAGAGCAACGCACCATTGGTTCCACTCTGTCCCCAGATGATGGGACCAGTCTGGTACGTGACACGACGACCGTCCTTGGTGACGAACTAAGCATCAAACGCGACAACAAAATCAGTCGGACTTCCCCGGACCACTCTTATCAAGCTATGAACAAACCTTTCCATCAGACTCCATGTCACCCTGCGCGAGTTTGAACCAACATTAGTCTCCGAAACGTCTCGAGCGAAGAGCGCGCGCGCAGGCCTCAAAGGGAAAACAAAGCGCACCTGCTGGAAGTAGTCGGCAAACTTGTGCATGTACTGGTCGTAAGGCAAAAGAGCCTGAGTCTGAGCTCCGTAGAAGTCGTTGCTGCACGCGCAAAACAATTCGATCAGCTTCCTCCGCCTCCCCCACTTCCCACTTCAACCCACCCAGCGCCGAAGACAAGAGGACCTACTACCAGATTCCGACCAAAGCGAGAAGAACGGGGATGTTGTCCTTCAACGGCGTCTCGATGAAGTGCTTGTCCATCTCGTGCGCACCGAGGAGGAGGTCCTTGAAGTTCTCGGGGCCGATGTAGAGCATGATGCTGAGACCGATCGCGGACCAGAGCGAGTAGCGACCGCCGACCCAGTCCCAGAACTGGAACATGTTGGCCTCGTCGATGCCGAAACCGGTGACGGCCTTGGTGTTGGTCGAGAGGGCGACAAAGTGCTTCGCGATGTGGGCTTTCTGTGGACGTCATCGATTTGCGCGGAGGAGGATCAGCTTCGGTGTGCGGAGAATGGTGGTGGGGGGGACTTGAGGGGGGAGCGCTTTCGCGCAACAGAAGGGAAAAGGGGGAACTCACGTCCTTGGCCGAAGCAAGGAACCAGTCCCTGGCCGACTCGGCGTTGGTGATAGTCTCCTGGGTGGTGAACGTCTTGGACGCGACGATGAAGAGGGTCGTCTCGGGGTCGCACTCGTTGGTCGTCTCGACGATGTGCGTGCCGTCGACGTTCGACACAAAGTGCATCTTGAGCCCCTTCTTGCCGTAGGGCTTCAACGCCTCCGTGACCATGACGGGACCGAGGTCGGATCCCCCGATGCCAATGTTGACGACGGTGTCGATCGCCTTGCCGGTGTAGCCCTTCCACTCGCCGCTCCTGACCTTGTCCGCAAACTCGGTCATGTGGGCGAGCACGCCCTCGACCTCGTCCGCTCCCGGCTCGTTGATCTTGAACTCGCCGCCGACGTTGCGAAGCGCGATGTGGAGGACAGCGCGGTCCTCGGACGTGTTGATGTGCTTGCCGGCGAACATGTCCTTGGCCGCCTCCTCGAGGCCGGCCTCCTCGGCGAGCTTGAGGAGCGTCGACCAGACCTTGTCGTCGATCAAGTTCTTGGAAAAGTCGACGAGGATGTTGTCGGTCGAGGGGGACGAGGGCGAGGCGTACGAGCGCGAGAAGCTGTCGAACCGCTTGGGGTCGGCGGCGAAGAGGTCCTTGAGCACGAGCTTGGTGTGCTCCTGGTCGTACAGGGACTGGAGCTGGGCCCACGAGGGGTAGTCTGCATATAGTGAGATTCGTGCGTCCCGAGAACGGCGAGGTCAGTCGGTGTTCGGAGGCGAGCAGGGAGCACACCGAGTTGGGGGAGCAGGCGCGAGATGGTGGGGTAAACGACGATGGCGACGAGCTCGGGTCGAGGGGGCAGATCGTGCGAGAAGTGAAGCTTACCGGTAGCGAGCTTTCCACCTCCCATTTTTGATGGATTAAAAGTATAGAGAGTTTTGGGGGCGAGAGAGAGGGATGGAGGGAGGAGGAGGACAAGGAGTACGCGCTCCTTTGCTAGCCGTCACTTCGACTGCCCGACTTTGCCCCAAACCCCGACACGGCTCCCCGCTGAATTTCTAATCATTCATCGCTTTCTGCCATTCTCTCGTACTTTCCTACTTTTTTGATGCTTGCTCATTTGTATCTACAATCTCCAGCTACTCCGAGCCTGTTCCCTGTGCCCCAGCACAAGGCCACGTCGCCCACTTCCCGCTGTTCTCCGACATCTCCGGTCGGTCTCACGCGGCGCCACGTCCGACGGCTCACGGCTTTATCCGTCGCACCATTTCTTTCATTACCTCACGAGGACACATTATCTTCACCTCTATATCATGATTTTCCCGTAACGAAGAGCACCCGCACAATCCTCCTCAAAAATCCCACTCCTCCGGCGGGTTTCGGACCCGATCCACCGCCAGCCCGGCATTCCACCCTTACAAGTCCGCTCAGCCCAGCTCCAAACGACATCCTTCCGCCGTAGGCCGCGAAAAGAAATCGATAAAGAGACAGGAAACACATCGATGCTTGTGCTTTCGTGACGTGGTTCCCTTGGGGGCGGGAGCAGCCGCCGGTCCACACGGAGCCGTCCACGCCGGCCCTCTCCCCGCGGGGGCGCTCGATGGGTGATGGGTGAAGGACGTTGAGGTTGGGCAGGAAAACGAAGTTTACCCAGTCAGTGGGGGGTACAAGCTAGTTTAATTGTTATTGACAATAATAGGCTGAGGTACGCTCAGTAGTTGGAGGAGAGCAGGGAGTTTGTTGCCGACCGTCTTCACTGACGTGGCGTGGTTTCGCCTACCTCTGTGGAAGACACACGACTAGGAAATTCAAGGAGCCGGCAGCAAACACCGCAACACCCATAGATAATGAGCATGTGACGTAAAACTGATGCAGTGAGCTTGGGTCTTCGCACTTTCCAGGCAGCAAGGACGTCGCACAACCACAATTCAAGTAGGTACAGCGTGAACAGTCCCGAGTCCTAGTGAAATGTCATACGTTTCATTTGCGTTATTTATTTTCCCCGTCTCCGTCCTGGTGAAAGCAGCTCCCTTCCCTCCGCTTCGCTCGACTCGTCCCCCTCGGACACGTGTTTTTTCTTCTTCCTTGCTCCTCCCAGCTCCAGCTTTGGTCCGTATTTCCGACGATTCGATGGAGGAGATGTTGGCTGAGGTTGAGTTGGAGGGTCGTTGCTGTGAGCCTGGACGACGCGAACTGTGTCAAACACATGACAGTCAGTATCCGTCAGAACACCCGAGGGAAGCCACCTACACCCGTTCCGCGTAAAGTGATCGGCCATCGCCATAGCCTGAGCATCCTTTTCTTCCTGTATCACTTTCAAATTCTCCTCCCTCAACTCCTTCAACTCCTTCTCAAACTGCCTCTCCATCTCCCTCACATGATCATCATGCATCGCCTCGGTGGCCTGGTGCAGAAACTCGTAGTGCTCCGCCATCCGCTCGATCTTGTCCTTCTCCACCAACAGCTCCCCCACCAACTTCCTGTTCTTCTCCGCTAGCTCCCTGACCTCCTCCTCGTGCTCCCGCGTGAGTTGGTCGATATGGCCGTGTAGTCGACGCACCTCGCCCGAATCCGTCGACAGAGGGGACGGCGCTGACCTCCCGCTGACCCCGGGACGATGGCCGGAACGCTCGTTGGGAGAATGAAGACTCGCTTCTTCATCAAAGTCCTCTGAATGACGAGGGCTCGCTTCATAGTCGTAATCGTGAGCCGATGGCCGCAGTTGTCGCCGAAGGCTACTCGCGCTGCGATGCGACGAGAACGGCGCCAACTTCTCGTGCTCGGCATCAAGAAGCGGATGGTCGATCACGTTCCTCTTGCGAAACACTACAGACGCGTCCCCCCGATAGTACCAACCGATGAGCTGCAGCTCAGGCTACCACAACCGAAAAAGAAAAAAAAAAAAAATGGGGCGCACCGCATAAGGCCCAAATGATAGCAGCGACAAAGATCACCGACCCGGCGATGATGAACATCATTGCCACTGTGTCCAGCATCGCTGCTCTGAGAAGGGGAGGCCGGGGCAGTGGTGGTTAGAAGTAGAGACAGAGTAAGGTTGAAGGGCTTGACCGAGGGGCAACAGCGAGGGGGCCCAGGGTGGCTTCGGAGTGCGGCAGCGCTCCTGTGGCAGGTCACGGGGGAACAGTGCAAGCGCTTACCGACAGAGCATCCGAACGCGGCAAATAAAGCTTAATCAAAGGTCGGACTTATCGCACTTTATACCATATATATACCTTGGGACTTCGTTGTGAACCGCTTTGACTCCCGACACACAGCGGAAGCGGAAGCCACGTCACAGCTTCAGCTTCAGGAGACTCGTCCCGAATGATGCTGATGCACAGCGCTAGTCGTCACTTCAACTCAACTTTTTTGACAGGTGCTGCACAGATCACGCTTTTATTTCCGTCAGTCGCACACACCTTGCTTCAGAAACGGCAGTCCGCATCGTTCACCCTGGTCCGTCCGAGCGGCCTCCGCTTGAACGTCCAGCCAGCCCTTCACAGCTCGCCTGTAATCTCCATGATGCAGACCGAGTAGAGAGAAAAATCCCTCGTTATGGTGCTATTAGTATCTCTGGTACTTGTCCAATGCACGCTCCCAATAAGCTAGGGTCACGAGGCGCTGCTGAAGACCACGTATCCGGAGTGCCTCGATTCTCACTCCGAAGCTCTTATAGACACAGCTTCAAGTATTCATGACCACGAGCAGCTTCTAAGCTCTTATTAAAGCACCCTATTCCACCAATCTCAAAGTTTCCCAACCTTCTCCTTCACAATCGCCTCACAAAGGGTCCACAAGTCCTGCGCCAGCTTCGCATCACTCCCGTACGCCGTCGTCTTCTTCACTTTCGCATGCGGAACCAGGTAGGATCCCCTAGGGACAACCAAATCAATCACAAATATCAGTCAACATGTAGCCTCAATACGGGGTGGGAGGAACTGAGAGGACGCACCACAACTCCTTCTCCTCGACTTCGGGCGACGTTGCTGCATACAACGTGCTCCACGCGCCTTCCTCGATCGGGATGAACGTCTTGGCGAGGCGGTTAAACACAAACTTGCCCTCGTAGAGGTTTGAGGCCTGTCAAATGATCAGAACGTCAGTAGGGACCCACGTGGTGAAGAAGGGGTGGGAAGACGAGGGCGACGCACGACAAAACCCGGGTGGACGGCGATGCTCTTGATGTTGGTGTACTTCTTGTTAAACTAAGTCCGTTGTTTTTGATGTCAGCTGCCAAATTGAAGTACGCGGGGGGAGAAAGGCAAGTCCACGCACTTCACGCGAAAACAAAATCGCGGATAACTTTGCCTGCGAGTATCGCATCCAAGGGCCCGCCGGTGGTGGGCCAAACGACCTGTTGACGTCTTTGAGGTCCTTGAAGTGCATCGATGCGAAAGGGTACCAGCTGATCTGTGGTGTGCATGGGTTCAGGGTCAGCGCTCGTGCCCTCCACAGTGCCAAATGGAAGCCGGCAGGACGGACAAAGTTGTGCGCGAAAGACGAGAGGTTGATGACGCGCGTTGGGTGACCGTTGAGCTGTGAATGAGTACAAGTGTGAGAGGGGAGGGATTGGGGGGATGAGGAGAGCTCACCTCGGCGGTGCTTTCGAGGAGCGGCGCGAGCGTGGTGGTAAACAACCAGTGGCTGAGGTGGTTGACTTGGAACTGCTGCTCGATACCGTCCTACAGTGACTGGAGTTAGGGCTATACTACAATACATTGATAAGGAAGTTTACCTTGGTCAACTCGTAAGGCAGCGCCATGATCCCAGCACTGCCGCATCCTCGTCAGCCTCCTCGCCCCTTCTCCCAAACAAAGCACACAGCAGCTCGAACCCACTCACTTGTTAATCACGCCATCCAGCCTCTTCTCCCTCTCCAGAAACTCCTCCGCCGCTCCCTTCGTCGCCTCCAAACTCGCGAGATCCAGCTTGAGGTACTCCAACCTCGCCTCACTCCCAGGACACTCCGCAACGACTTCCTTAATCGCTTCCTGGACTTTGCTTTCTGTTCTCGAGGCGATGTAGACTTTCGCACCGGATTTGACGAGACCTTTCGTCGTTGCGAGGCCCTGAGCGGGAGGGAACAATAGAAACGCTTCTCAGTGGCGCTCGTCTTGGGAGGAGGGATGGGAGGTACGCACGATCCCGCCGTGCCCGCCAGTTACGATCCAGACTTTGCCGGACTGGTCTGGGACTTGAGCGGAGGTGAAGGTCGGGGTTGCGCCCGTGCCAGTGATGTCGGACAAGAGTGCCATTGTTTCGTGCGTTGCGATGACGCTGCTGGGGAAGATTGATGCGAGGTGTAAGACGAGTAGGGTGACGAAGGTCACAAGTTGATGTAGTGAGTTCTGGTGTGAGGGGATTAGAGAAGAAAGAATGTCGGCGGTGATGGCACGAATCGAAACCACACGCCCGCCCGCCTTCCTCGCGGCGACGTCCAAAGCCCGGACGCCGACGAAAGTCGGTCACCATTGGATCCCTTCCGAAGCCCGTGCGTACGGGCTTTGTTGTGATTCATATCAGATCCCATGAGCCCATCTGGAAAAGACCTGCCCAAGCCCGTTCGAACGTTATGAGCGGCACCGGAGGCCGAAAGGCCACGTGTCTGGGACGGCGTTTGCGCGATTTCGCACTCGTCTTTTCAGGCTGCTTTCCAAGTCAAGCGCGGAGAAAGGGACAACGAGCAACCGGCCGGACTACCCCCGTAATTTTCATGAACCTGTTCCTTCACGAGGGTCTCAAATCCACGTGAAACGGGTTGGCACCTGGCTCGAGGCTTCTAGTTGTAGCTCTGGTTTCCTGGAACTCGGTTCGACCTTGAAACTCACAAACTCGCTTGGCTTCCTTCCTCTACCTCGACCACCATCCGTAACGATGGAGCGCCGACGCCAGTTGCGCATCTCGACGTACCGCCGACGCGACCGCGAGACTCTGCACCGCCTCGTGCGGGAAGTGGTTGACGCGAGTATGTCCGCCTCTCATAAAACAGCAAGCATGCGTAGACCCGCTGCTAAACATCTCATTGTTTACTTTTTGTGTGCGACTCTGAGCAGATGTGGGAGGGATCGCGCAAGTCGGTACGGCTGGAGTTTTGGGCGTCGAGCCAAACGGAGCCCGCTACGTGGCTCGGTGCCCCGACTGGCCTCAGAAGAGGCAGCACCGTGAGTTGTTCAGTCAGCAGCAGATATGATTTTTTGCTCCTTCTCAGGCCTTTTCCGACCGTTTGAACGCGTTGTGTGCGGTGTATGGTGGGTCTGTGCGGCAGAGAGGCTGACGTTGCTCCTGTCTGTCCGTCTGTCGCTCGCTCGTTCGCTCTCGCTCCCTCTTTCCTTCCACTCACTCACCCATCCGAAAATTCTCACAACTTTCAAACTCGACTTTCTACTACTCCAATGGTGGGTGTACCCCTGTGTACCCCTTTGTTTGCACGACGGGAGAAAGCGAGGGCGCTGACCCGACGCCCGTCGTTCAACGCGCCGTGCTTCGCAGACTGTCCCCCCTCGTCCACCTCCTCCCTCAACCTCGATCTTCGCCCAAGGCGAGCACTACACGAGCACCAACCCACCCCCCGGCGTTGGAGAGCCCGACCCCGAAGTCGCGCAAGGTGCGTTTCGTGCGCTACCACTCGTGACAGCATTGCGCGCGCGCGGTCAGCCTGGGCGGGGGAGGGCGAAGCTGACATGCATTTCACCACTTTTTTGTACGCAAGTCGAGGACGAGCTGAGTCGCGTCCAGCTCCAGCTCACCACGCAAAGGCGCGAAAACGCCACGCTCCGCGGCACCATCGCCTCCCTCACCGCCGCCAACCACCAGCTCCAGCAACAGCTCCAGCAACAGCAGGCGACGATCCAGCAGCTCCAGCAACAGCTCCAGCAGCAGCAGTTCCACAGCCAGCAGCAGCAATCCACCATCCAGCAGCTGCAAGCCACGACTCAGCAGCTGCAGCAAGAGCTCAGCCTCATCAAGAAGGAGAAGAAGCCCGAGTAGCTGTGCGCGGGGTGCTTCTAGGGAGAAATTGTCAAAGAGGTGTTTCTTTCCTTTCCATAGCTTGGATGCGGCAAGACTGAGAGAGAGAGAGAGAGAAAGTAGGTGCCGTCTTGACGAGTTTGTTGAGTTTTGCGCGCTGGACGAAAGGATCGAGCGACGTCGCGCCTGCTCCGTCTCGGAGACACGTTGCGCGCTGCTGATTTGAACCACGCGCCAACATTTTCCCCATTTTCACCCACTCAAAAGCTCCTTCAACGTTTAGATGCATTCTCATCCTCAAACTGGCAGCTCCACGACCCTCTCACTCCTCGCCAACGTCTCCCTCGGCCGATTCCCAACGTACACCGCACTAACCACCTCCTTCTCAACCCACTTGCTCGTCTCCTCCCCACCCTCTCCCTTCCCCAGAGCTCTCTTCCTCAACGACTCGCGGTCCGCATCGAATCCGTCGTCCCAGTCCTCTGGGATCGTCGCGACGGGGACGTAAGGGGTGAGGGTGACGACGAGGTTCGAGCGGGGAGAGCGCGCCGCCGTAGGCTCGTGAGATGCCGGTGTCTATCATTGAATACAGTGACCACAATGAGCATCCAACGAGAGAAAGTGCTTGAGAGAAAAGGGCGCACCGATGAGGATGATCTTGCCGTCGCAGCGCGACACCATTCCCTCAAAGTTGGGCGTGTGGCCCATCACCAGACGGCAGACGCCGAGAATCTTGCACACCTCGGCGGCGTTGGCGCACACCTCCTCGTCGTCCTCGTCGAGCGCGTAGAGCCTTCGCGAAGAAACAAGAAACACACGCGCCACGTCAGCGCCTATGGAACCCTTCGCAAGCGAGAACGAGAACATGCACCGATCCCACATCGGCGTTCTCTGCAGTAGAAAGGCATCGCGGTCAGACTGAAGTCACTGAGCATATCCTCACTAGGAAAGCGCTGACGAACCTCACTCCAAAACTCCTTCTAGATGGAGCCATCATCAACAAAAGCATCGTAGCTAGACTGTGGAAGCAGGTTGGTATGCACATTTATAGCGCAAAGCAAGGAGAATAAAAAAAAATGCTCCGATTCATTCTTTGAAGGCTTGCCTTGCTGAGGAGGCACTGCTCCGCTCGGACGCCGCGGAGATCACAGCCACGAGCCCCTGGCGCGTTCGTCGGACTTGTGCTCTGTCGCTTGAACCTTGACGCCATCCTCCACTATCTCCTCTCAACACGACGCAAGCTGGGAACTCATCGCAGATCCCGCCGTCCCTGCGTTGCCCTTCAACGCGTTTCGCCTTCCATCGTATCGACCGCCCTTCCGCCCGTCGGGGGCGCGCCCAAGCGTTCCGCTCCACCCGACGAAAAGGATGGCGTTCCACCACCATGCGGTGACAGAAAAGATGAAGTTCTACCTCGTGGGTGGTCCCCTTCCCTGTCGTACAGCGCTCACATACTAAGCTCGATGCTTCGGCCCGGGAGTAGTGCTTTGCCCTTCCGCCGGTAGTGACCTATTTGGAGCGAGGATGTCACGAACCGGGAAGTTTGGATGTTACGATGTATGTGACAGCTCTTGTGGGATGAAGGCGTGCGTCGCTGATGGGGTATTGCTTGGAGGAGGGCAGAACGTGTCTGCTTACGATCCTCGGGTGCGTGTTCGTGCGCTGGAGTGAACCCATGGTGGTAGGAATGGGGAGAGAGGCGGGGGAGAGCTGACCATAGAAATTGTACAGATGGATACCAGGAGTGATGGTGAGTAGGAGTTACATCATATAGGGTCTTTGAACTTCCACTCACGCTTTCTTCCAGCACGCCCTCTTCATTCTCTACAACTCGGGCTACGATCCGAATCACCCTGGTGCTGAGGAGATAGTGACCAAGAAACGGCCACCACAGACAATAAAGAGGGTACCAAAACGTATCAAGTCCATGTCAACAAGACGGCCCGCCCCTTCGACTCCGCCGAAGAAGCCCCCGCAAGCCTCAACACGTAATCGCCGCTTTGAGGTGTCAGACTCCGAGTCGGACGATGGCAGTTTGTCGGTGGAACATAAAGGTGATGGTGGTGGATCAGGGAGGAATTCGTTATTGAAAGACGAGCTGGGGACGGCGAATAATGATGCGGCGACGGATTTGGGTGAGGGGGATGATGAGAGAGGATCTGGACGATTAGGAAGGGCAGCAAAGCGGAATCGCTGAAGGATGGGCAGATAGCGACAGGATGTAATAATTCTGTAGAACTGAAACACAACATTCCACGCGTAAGAGATACTGTAAGATAACGACGCGTGTCGCGCAATCACGCGTCGCATCTCGCAGCTCGAGCGCGACTTGGGCTTTGCGTCGGAGCGGCCGAACCCCCTCCCCTCGTCCATCCACTCTCATCCCTCGTCCCTTTCTTTTCTTCCTACACTTTCCACCATCACTTTTATATTGAAGAATGACAACGCCAGCACGCGATCCTGTCCTCCCAACGGCGCTGAACCTGCCCCTGTTCAACAAGCTTCGGGGGAAGCGAGTCGTCCTGGCGTCGAGCTCGCCTCGTAGGATCGAGATTCTCAGGCGATACGGCTTGTCGCCTGAAGTGGTGCCTTCTAGTAAGCTCTTGACGTATCACTCTTCATAAGCCGAAGCTGACGAGTGTGGTTGGCGTCCAGCGTTCGCCGAAGTGAGCTCCTCAATCGTCCCACCGCCGGTGTATGCTCACGTTCGACCCTTACACAGGACTACTCGCACGCCGACTTTGAAGATGCCGAACAATATGCGACTGCTACCTGCACTGCCAAGGTCCGTTCCGAGCTCCCTAGACCGCAGAAAGAGGCGCGCAAGCTGACGGAGGGAGCGTGCTGCAGGGCGTGGAGGTGTACGAGCGACTCGTCGCGGCGAACCCTGAAGACCCTCCTGACCTCGTCATTGCTGGTGAGCTTCCCGAGACTTTCTTCTCGTATTCCCAGGCTGACAACGACTTCACGGGGCAGCCGACACCGTCGTCGTCCTCCCTCCTCCCTCTCTCGCGATCCTCGAGAAACCCAAGAACAAAGCAGACCAGATGGGCATGCTGCAGGACTACAACGGGTCTTGGGTCAACGTCGTCACCGCCGTCACGCTCGGTACGTCTCCTAACCCTCCTCCTCTCTGGCCGAGCTGGAGCGGGGCTGACGCCACTCTCATTCAGTGCAACCCCAGATCGCGACGCCAGGCTACTCGTTGGCATCACTCACAGCAACGACAAAAGTCGAGTTTGCTGATAACCCTAGCTCACTGCTGAAGGCTTACGTCGAGTGTGGGGAGGGGATCGACCGGTTCGTTCTCTATCTCGCTTCATGCGCGAAGTAGGGTGGAAGCTGATGCTGTGGTGGCGGTAGTGCGGGAGGGTTCGCGATTCAGGGACAAGGAGGGTTGCTGATCAAGAAGATTGAGGGCGATTATGATGTTTGCGTGGGTTTCCCGGGACAGGTGAGTCGTCTGCTTTGCTTCGAGGGTCAGCTTGCTGGGAGCTGATGTGGGCTCGGTGGGACTCAGGCGTTCTTTGCGTGGTTGGCCGAGTTGACAGAGGAGGGAACTTTGCTTGAAATGGATTGAATCTGCTTGTGGCAGGTTCGAACGTCCCTGTCCATCCTCCTATCTTCACTGAATTTGGTGCTGACGTGGCAACAGGCTGGGATCGTTCCTCGAGTTTCTGCTGAATCCTTGACGATCCAAAGCTTGCCACAAACAAACTTGCAGAAAAAGCTTTCAACTTTGCAGTGAGCCGCTGAGTTGCAATGTGGTTGGATCGTGCGTTCGTGTGCGTTTGGAACGAGCGTACGGGCCCAATTGACTCGACACTCCTGAAGAGGAATCTTGGTAGGTACAGTATGTAGAACGTGTAGAAACTCAAAGGTAGAAAGTATGCAACAATCGAGCGACACGTTGGGAAGGGTCGAGAAATCGTGACAGACAGAAGAGGCAAGCAGGCCCAGGGGCGGGCGCGTGGCGTCGCGACCCAAGCTCCAAAAAACATCGCCAGGCTCGCGCCGCGGGCCCACCCTTTGCTCTCGTCCCACCACCTCCCTCAGCCCTCACCTCCAACCCACAACTCGCACTAGAACTATGTCGTGGTTCTCCGTCGCTCCCGCCGCCAAGCCTGGCGAGAACTTGCACTCTGTCGCGCTCGCGTTCGACCAGGAAGCGCTGTTCGGCCCGCTCGTCAAGGAGGACACCGAGTGGCTCTGCGCTGGAGGGTTCATCACCGAGACTCAGATCTTCTACTGCACGTTGAAGGATGGCGGATACTTCATGGTTCAGGTCATCCACTCGAGCGTTGGGTACGTCAACGAGAAGCTTTTTCCTTGTGCCCGCGTGAACTAGAGGGGGGGGCGTACGAGCTGCTAGACCGAGGCACGCGCGATGCGGGTGGGAAGTGAGGTGTTTGAGCGGGCGACGATGGGTGGAATGATGGTACAAGTGATGGAAAAGGTCGTTGGAAGTATGGCAAACGCGTTATCCACGTCCCTGGGACCGCGATGGGAGGGTTCATCGCTCGTTGGGCTCGAGCGCTGGGGGGCGCGTCACCACCCACTCCGTCCCACCGCTACAACTCTCACTAACCTCGATTTCTCGCACCACCCTCGACAGAGTCTGGTACCCCTCGATCCAGTTCACCTTCCGCTACGTCTCGGCCGACCGCAAGACCCACACCTGGAAGTCCGTCCCCGTCACCAACTTCGTCCCCGGCGCTGGCAACCCTAAGCTCGACAAGCGTTCCGTCAAGTCGGACCAGTTCAGCATCACGCTCGACCCCACCACGCCCAACAAGTACACCGTCGAGGGCAAGTTCGACGACGATGTTCAGGTCTCGCTTGTCGTCGACAAGCTCGCGGAGGGATGGAAGGTCGGCGCGGGACCTCGAGGTGGCATGACCTACTTTGGCACCAAGGCCGCTGCTGCCCCCAAGGGTGATGCGCCGGATGTTGCGGCTGGAGGGGATGGGTACGCGGTCCACAGGTTCTGGCCTAGGACCGCGGTGTCGGGTGTGCTCAGGGTTGGCAAGGAGCTCGTCGACCTCACCGACACGAGGGGTTGCTTCATCCATGCCATCCAGGTGCGTGTCCCCGCGGTTTCTGCTGGAACGATGCAGGAAGCTGACTTGGAGGTGTGTTGGTAGGGCATGAGGCCCAACGTCCTCGCGGCCAAGTGGAACTTTGCCAACTTCCAGGCCTCCGCCGAGTCGGGCGTCTCGCTCCTCATGATGGAGTTCACCACGATTCCCTCGTACGGCAGCAAGAAGGTCAACATCGGTTCCGTCGTCATTGGAGACAAGCTCGTCGCCGTCACCGCTGGAGGCGATGGCGTCGTTGGTGGCTCGTCCGCAGAGCACCTCGAGCCCACCAAGGACGTCGAGACGGCCTACGACGCGCCTTCGAGCATCTCGTACCTCTGGCAGGGAGCAACTCTCTTCGATGGATACAAGACGAACGGCGATGCCCCGAGGACGAAGGCGTCATTGTTGTTGGACCTCAAGACTTCGGGCGCGGGCGAGGCGTACCAGTCGAAGGGACTCGTTGAGAAGGTCGACGTGTTGGCGCAGATCCCTTACCTCATCAAGAAGTTTGTCAACTACGCCGCTGGAACTTCGCCCTAGTGAGTTGGCTGTTTCTTTTGCGCTGTTGTGACCGCATGTGACTGACGCCACGTGTGATGCAGCATCTACACTGTGCGCGACTCCTTCGCCACTCCTTTTCTGACAGCGTTTCACTGACTGACCTTTTTTCCACAGTGGCTCAACCCCGCGAAGGCGACCATCTCGGTCCCCGCCGACCTCTCGAACCCGTCCTCAACCGAGACCAAGTCGTTCGACGTCGACGGCTACATCTTCAACGAGGCGACCTTCATCTCCTAGATGGTCTGACCATTTCACCTCTTCAAGATGGACTTGAGACCTCCTTTTCTTTATTCTTCTTTTCGCAAAGGCATTTCTTCTGAATGTATAGAACTCCAGACGTCGTCTCGAACGGCGGTAGTGTACGGAATATAATCGATTTAAAACAAGCATCAAGTCGTACACTTTAGTGCTACAGCCGTTGTCATCTTCTACATGATGTACACGGCACTTTCTTCACACCTCAGGCACAATCTCGCTCCCCAACACCTCATGCCAAATCCCCAAATCCGCCCTCAATATCTCCGTCGAACTCTTTCTCGGCAACGTCTCGAACGGCTCGACTATCTCCCTTGGTCCTGGTCTCGCCCGGTCAAGCTGAGCAACAAGGTCTTGGACATGACCGGCATTGAGGACGTGTTCCTCCGTGAGGAGTTGGACGGGGAACCGTTCCATCATGTAGAGGATTTTGAGGAGCGCGCGAAGGATGGGACGGTGAGGGATCGCGGGGGAGAGGAGAGCGAGGGAGACGAGTCGGGGTGGGACGGCGTGGAGGATGACTGACATGAAGTGAACTGTTTCCGTGGCGTAGCAAGGTTTCGATCAGGTTAGGGAAGGGAGGGAGGAGGGCTGGAGAGGAGGAGGAGGGAAAACGGACCAGTCCAGGGACTTTGGAGGCCCCAACTTGGGGATTGCGAGATGAGCTCGAGGACCTTGGTCCCGTGCGCAACTAGGTCCTGTGCGTACGAGAGGCGGAGAGGGTCGGAGTTGAGCTCCAGCTCTGTAGGGAGGGTGGGGAACGCGGTGTTGAGCACGAGGTATGACGAGTGGTCTGGCCCAGAGCAAAACACACGTGTCAGTTGCTCCTCACGAGTGGGGGGGAAAGGAAAGAACGGGGACTCACGGAAAGCGGCTTCCATCCGAGAATTGTCACCACCGACTTGCGTCGCAGCTCTCAACCAGCTCCCCCACTGAAGCTGCCAGCTATCAATCGATCCGAGGAGAAAGTTCATCCGAGCTTGGAGTTCGGCACCTTGGAGAGGACGGAGGTCGGAGAGCGCAAAGTCGTTGGCGCGGGCGACGATGTTCATTATCAGAGTGTAGCTGTGTTGATTGGTGGAGGGTGAGTGGGCCGGGAGGAGGGAGGAGGAGGGGAGGGGGGACGGACCAGAAGATGTGCACGTCGATCTGGGGTCGGGTTTGAGGGGTTGAGCGGAGGATGTTGGCTTGTTCGTCGACCACCTAAAGCACTTATATGAGTACAAGAGTAGTTAAACAAGTGGATGGTCTTGACTGACATCCGGGTAAGGCTTCGAGTAGCACGGCAAGTTCTGTATAGACGTGTACCTGCTCCGTCGCCTTTCGTGAGCACCCTGACGAGGATCAGGACGTGGGAGGTCAAGCCCAGACTCACAAGCTTTCAACCAGCCTAATTAGCAACCACAGCCTCCCTTTCTCCACCAACTCCGCTGCCTCTTTCCCCTTCTTATCTCTCACCCCTTCCAACCTTTGAAACGCCAACGGCAACCCCAACTCCACCGCCCCGGCAATCATCCTCGGCACCAACGACCTCACGCCGAAATGTACGGTCAGCAACGTGATCGCCTTTAAATCCCACACCGACATCTCCTGCAACCGCCCAGACTCCGCGCGACCGACACGAAGCGCGTCGTGGAACGTTGCGTTGAGGGTATCGACGTGTCCGAGGTGTCGTGCGCCGAGAGCGATGAGCGTTGTGAAGAGGAGCGAGGAGGACGACTTGATCTTATTGTAGGTTTGTAGATGGTCCATGTCGATGCCAATGCGGGCGACTGCCGCAAAGTACCTGTTTATTGTCCGAAACAAGAGAGGAGGAAAGACCACGTATTAGCTGCCCCCCTCGCGACTAGACAGCTCAGCAAGAAGATGTGAGGTGCAACCTACGCTGAATAGCAACTACGAGCCTCCAACTCCGTTACGATTCCTCTATCTACAACGTCGCCCTCCTCCCTCCTGCTCCTCCCATCCGACCCCAAACTCCTTCTCCTCATCTTCGGACTGGGCCGCTGTCCCTCCTCCTCCTCCCCCTCGTACCCTCTCCTCCGCCTCCGATCCTCATTGGGCGGGAGCTCGCCATCTTCTAGATTTCTCCTGCCATCGTGGACACTCGTGCGAAGGACGCTGGGCGTATATGGTGCAGCATCGGCACGAGTGACAAGCGAGGCAGAGTCGGCGGACCGACTGGGCGGCGGGACGTCGGAATGTCCGCTGGCAGACGACGGGCGACTCGGGTAGGGCGAAGGATGTGACAGATAGGGAGGGATCGGCGAATGTGAGTGATGAGGTGCTGAAGGTGCGAAAAAGCCTGAGCTGGAGGAGGGCGGGCGAAGGCCGTGCGTCTGGCTTGGGCCGCCGCCAGGATGGTGCGACGATAGCGCGCTGATGGGCGGCAGCTGGATCCCACGCGGTGACCCTCCTGGTGATTTCCGGCGGTCGAACGAGAATGAGGAGGCTGGGTGGTCTAATGCTGACGGGGACAGCGCGATGGGAGGGATGGCCCGCTGACGGAGATACGCGAGCTCGGACTCCGCTGCGGCCAGTCGGGCTTCGAGGACGGCGTAGCGCTCGGTTTCTAGAGCTTGGAGTCGGCGTTCGAGCTCTGCTGTACGACTGGATATCATTTGGTGAGAAGGGGGGATGGTCAGTATATTTTTGGGTGCTCGTGGGAAAAGCGGGAACCGAGATCCGATACAGACGCGGGAGGAACGGCCCACGCACCCTTCTAGCGTCGCTTCTTCCCGCTGCTTCACCTCTGTGGCTTGCTCGAACACACACTCGACTTTGGCATGTCGACATCTGAGCGCAAAATGGAATGAAAAGACGGGGGTTAGAACTTGTTCTGTGGATGGGTGGGAGCGAAGGGTCGCAGAGGTTCAGCGGGAGAAAACAAAGTGTGTCACCTTTGGCACGCCGCCGGCGGCTTCTCCCCTGGCTCGAACGAGCACTTCATTTTCTACTCAGTTCCTCCTCCAGGGTCAGCCGCTGTCGGAGCACTGGAACGGTGGCTGGGGACGACGAGGGGAGCTCACCTGGCGTCTACAGAGGTTGCATGCCACAGCGGACCTGATGCGTCCCGTACTAGCCAACGCTGGGCTCGAGAGTTGCGGCCTGGACGAGGATGCTGACGGAGGAGGAGCAGGGGCAGCGATGGGTCGTGATGGCCCAGCGATGGGACCAGAGAGCGGGAATGGGCGAGGTGGGGACGCTCCAGGGCGAGAGGGTGGGCCGCCCAGCGCGTCCTCGTCTTCTCCACCAACCATCTTGTTCGCCGTAGTCGCGATACGTGTTCGCAGGCGGGGCGCAGAAGGTTGGAGCTGGCCTGTCCCGGGCAGGAAGTCGGACTGGCAAGAGGGGGCGGAGGAGGCCAAGAGAGGGACAGGTTTTGTTTACGGCGTTAGGCGCACAAACCGCACAAGCTCAAGGCACTCGAAATCCTGAGGGCAAGGCGCCGGGCAGGATCGGTGGGCGGGCGGGCGTGCGTCCCCCCCTTCGCGCGATTTTGCACGAGTTCCTGGTACCTCTCCTCTGACCGAGCGTTGCTTCGGGTTTCTGCCACGTTCAACGGGACCTGTGCGGCTCCAAGATCGATGTCACTTGAGTGCTGGCAGAAATGCTCCCGTGCTTCTCGCGATAGCCTTGGCCGTCGAGGCTCTATCTAATATTTCTTCCGGGGGGCCCTGGCAAACTCGTGACCCGCTCGGTGCGCCCCTGGGGCGAGCTCACCACCCGACGGTTGCCCTCGCTTCGCCCCGAGTTTCCCTTGGTGCCTCTGAGTGGTCTGAAATTGAGCATCACTTTCGTCCCGTAAAAAGCCAAGGCGAGTCCCGTGCAACGCCGTTTATCCACGGGACTCGAAGACGGGAACGGGCGAAGAACGACGTGGTCGCTGTGTCAAAACCCGCTCAAACAAAGAGATAAGAGCGGCAGCCCAAAGGATTCACACAGCTGGGGTCTGCAAGGGGCACCAGGTCATACGACAGCACGTCGTGTTTGAGCACCTTTAAGGTGAGCACGATGTCTCAAGAAGTTGGGCAGTCATGCGAGGAGGGGACAAGTGTGGACGCCAGGTACGCACAGGTACGAGCACCGCCCCTCTCCGACCATCGCCGCCGTTCGCCGCCGCCACCTGGCCTTGCCTTTTTCAACATTGTTCTAGTTTGCTGCCATGCTTGGGGAGTCACTGAGGGAAATAGTGTTGCTTGATCGCAATCGTCGGTACCGAGAGCTCGAGCCACGAGGGCCGAGTCGCGGGAAGTGCCAGCTGGATCTGTGGGGGGAGCCGCGTTGCGGATATCTATTTTAATATTCGACACGCAAAACAAAATTTGCAATCGTGAGCCGCTCCACCACACCTTTCGGTAGACAATGACGTGGCGCTTTTGTCCACAACTCCGTTACGCAGCGCTGGCTGGCCTTCCCCCCCGCTTCTCCGCGTGCACGCCTTGTTGTTGTTTGGACGATGGGCCTGCCTTCAGTCACCGCGCACGCAAGGGGATAGTACAAAAACTAGATACATTCACTTTCGATCATCACTACTCGAGGGGCGACCAACGATGAGCGGCGCCGCCGACGACGGATCAGCAGCAGCAGCAGCCACAGCTCCACCTCCGCCAGCGCGGCTCAGCGCCGAATCGGCCGTGTCGGCGCTCTCGGGCGACCTCGACGACAGCGACGACTGGGAGGAACCAGAACCAGAGGAGCTCGTCGTCGTCTCGCCCGCACTCATCCGTCTGATCGTCGTAGCGGCCCTCGGGGGCCTCCTCTTGTGAGCCACCGTTCGCTTCGGCCAGTATCCGTTCGCGAGGGGGATCGGGACGCTGATCGCGGACTGTGACCGGTTGTGCCTTTATTGCCCCGTTCGTGTTACTTCTAGTGGATTCGATACGGGCGTAACTTCAGGCGCACTGGTCGTGATCGGTGCTGATTTGGGCGGCGTTCCCCTCTCGATCAACCAGGAGAGCTGGCTCGTCAGCTCTGCCCTCGTTGGCGCCTGTGTTGGCAGCCTCCTCGCTGGAACCCTCACAGATAGATGGGGGAAGAAGCCCATCATCCTTGGAGCGGCGGCGTTGTTCGCGTTGGGAGGTGCGTTGGTCCCTCAGGGTGGCGCGGTACGGCGCGGCTAACCCCCCAGTCTGTTGGTGCGAACAGCTTTAGAGCAAGCAGCAGCCCAAGTGTATCGCGAAGTCGTCCTAGGACGAATCATCGTCGGCATCGCCGTCGGCCTAGCATCCACCACGATCCCCAACTACTTGGCCGAACTCTCGCCAGCCAAGTACCGGGGCCGGATCGTCGCGTCCACCGTCGTCGCCGTGACCGGCGGCCAAGTCGTCGCGTACATCATTGGCGCCGCTTTCGCTTCAGTGCAACACGGTTGGAGATGGATGTTTGGTCTCGGGGCGGTGCCGGCGGTAGCGCAGCTGTTGTTGGCGGGCAGCGTGCCGGAGAGTCCGAGGTACCAGATTGAGCGGGAGAGGATCGCGCCGGCGAGACGGACGTTGAAGAAGTTGTTTCCCAAGTCGACGGAGGTGCAGATCCAGAGGAGGATCGAGAAGATTCAGGAGGACATTCAGGAGGAGGTGAAAAATCGTGAGGCGTTGGGGGTCGATGGGTTGTCGAACGCGAGGGATTCGCTGGTTGCCAAGCTGTGGAAGGACAGCGCCAACAGAAAGGCGTTGATCCTTGCTTGTGGGCTCCAGTTCTTCCAGCAGGCCACGGGGTTTAATACGGTAAGTTCTGTCGTTCTCTTTTCGCCGTGAGCTCAGTTGCTGAAAGCCACGTGTTTTTGTTTAGGTCATGTATTACTCTGGTGAGCTGCGGCTCGTCTTTGCCGCCTATCTTTCTA
Source organism: Pseudohyphozyma bogoriensis (assembly GCA_024364755.1). Lineage (NCBI taxonomy): Eukaryota > Fungi > Basidiomycota > Microbotryomycetes > Chrysozymaceae > Pseudohyphozyma > Pseudohyphozyma bogoriensis. The sequence goes on from JALBUQ010000032.1 coordinate 116,665, forward strand.
CCAAACGACTCATACGACTTCGCTCTTCACAGGAAAGATCCTCCAAGCCGCCCATTTCAGCAAACCAGCCGCATTCGCGGTCCTCGTCGCCGTCGCCAACTTGTGCGTCCTTCCCCTCCCCTCCTGCTCCTAGTTCCCGGCTAACCGCCCACCCCTCACAGCATCTGCACCATCATAGCCTTGCGCATAATCGACCGTTTCGGTCGTCGCCCACTCCTCCTCTACACCCTCACCGGCATGATCATCGGCATGTTCTTCATCGGCCTCGGGTTCCTCTTCGTCCCCATCCCCTCGCCTTCGGATCCTCCAGGCAAGACTTTTGATGTTGGAGGAGGAGCAGTAGTGACGCTCGTTGCTGTGGTGTGTTTTACGTGCTCGTATGCGCTGGGGTTGGGCAACGTGCCGTGGGTGGTGCAGAGTGAGGTGTTTTCGCACGAGTTGAGGGCGTTGGGCACGGGGTTCTCGACTGGTGAGTCGTCAGACGGTTTCTTTGTTTCTGGTTGCTAGTGTTCAATAAGAGGAGACTGGTGGTGAGCTGGAAAGGGGTGATTCAAGGCACTGGTGGCTGACTCTCGCCCTCGCTTGTTTCTTGGCTTTGCGTCGAACCAGGTACATGCGTGCGTGGTCCTCCGCTCTTGCGTTTCTCACTGCGCTTGCCCTTTCCACTTATTCCCTTCTCCGCATTTGAGCACACAGTGGATAGCAAACCTCATCGTCAGCTCGACCTTCCTGCAACTCTCTCAAGGTACGTCCCCTCGTTCCTCGACGCACAGCGCGAGGAAGGGTGGAGCTGAAATGGTCGTCGTCTGCGCACGCGCGCGTGCAGCCATCACCCCGACCGGCGCGTTCTGGTTCTACGGCGTGCAAGCGATCCTAGGCTGGCTGTTCACGTACTACTTCCTTCCTGGTTCGTCCCCCCCGGCTTTCTCTCTCCCTGACCTCAGACGCAGAGGAAAGCTGAACCAAAACGCAACGCAGAAACGAAAGGCTTGGACCTCGAAGCGACGAGAGCGCTGTTTGAGGGGAAAGGGTGGAGGATGGGCATGGCGAGAAGCGAGGATGTGGAAAGTGGGAGAGGTGGGTACGAAGCGGTGCAGAGAGAGGAAACGCAGAGTCCTGTCGAAGGAACTCCTGGACCGTAGGTATGGAGACGCGCATGCCGGAATCCATCGCCCCTGTTGTCCTATCTTCCCAAGCAGCGTATCCCGAGAGCAGCATTCTCCTCCCGACTCAGCCCGTGAAAATGTAGGACCACGAAAGAAAAAGCTCTGCTCGCCATAACACTTCCCCTAAATCGAACCAATACACGCTTCCCTCCTCGTCATCCAAAACTCCCAATCAACCATTCTCTCCTCCTACGCTCAATCCCAAACAACCCATCTCCTTCCACGAAAAAAAAATCCAGGGGGTAAATCTCACGACCGAGTTGCAGGTACAGGTTGGTCGCTAGGGGTGTGGATGGGGAAGTTGGGTTGTGTCGAGGGGCGGCGAGGAGGGAAGAGGAGAGGTCGGAGGGGATCAAAGAGTCGGAGCTGGGATGGTGGAATGGGCGCTTAGACTGTGGGCAAGAGAAGGTCAGTAAGGTGGGTGGGTAGGGTCGGAGGGTCGAGTAGGGACGAACGGGTGGAGGGGTAAAGCATCTGAGGGAGGAAGCAGGAGGGTCAGCGCTGAGGTCTGGTGGACTGGTGAACGGGAGAGAGGAAACGCACAACTCGCACACTGTGACCGAACGAGGTGGGTGGCAGGTTCTGTGTTCGAGACACACCAATTCCTCATCAGCTTCCCTCCATTCCTCCAGACCGCGCGAAGGGAAAACGGAGACGCACCTGGCGGAACTTGGAGCGAACCATGCCAGAGTTGCCGTGCGAGCGAGTGACCTTGCCCCAGATGATGCGGACCTTGGAGCCGTTGATCGCCTTCGGTGCGGTGTAGACGTAGGCGATGCGCTGTTGAGAGGCGAGGGGTCAGCGGTGGGTCCCTGGGGTGGCACCTTGGTTCGTGCGCCCTGCTGCTCCGACGGTTCGACGATACCCTCCCCTTCTTTCACACCATTCCTTCCACAACCACTTTTTCCACCGTCTTTCCCCACGTCCTCCCTGCGTCCGACCCTTCCGTCCCTCCCCTGAACACCCCTGCGCTCCTCCTCCGACAGGAACCTCGAAAGTGCGTCCTCCCGCCTCTACGCTCGTCCTGCCCGTTCCACGACTCGTCGTCCTGTTCAAAGAATCAAGAATTACCTTTCCAAGGTAGAACTGAGCCTCCTCCTTGTTGGCGACACCCTCAATCTGGACAAGAGACGTGTGCACCCTCTGGTTCCTCTGATAGTGCCGTCGTTTGTCAGCCCTTTGTTCAGTCAATACTCTCTGTTTCCAACACAAACCTTTCCACGCTTGAATCCAGACACACGGCCCTTGGCGTAAAGACGAGTCGAAGGCATCTTTGAACGGTGAAGGTGAGCACGAAAACTGAGGAGCAAGGGCCAAGTTGCGCGGGCGCTCTGCCCAAGTCCCAGGCCCAAGTGCTGCGCGCGGCCGCCGAGTAGTAGCACCCTCGCCCGAGAGAGGGGAGTAGTAGTTTCGGACCACGTCACTACTTTCCTGGTACGACCGAAGACAATACAGAACACTATTTTGATCGACCGTTTCGCATGTCGGGCATGTTTTTCCTCCGGGTGAGTGGCAGGTTGAGCGGGACACGTGTCGCGAGGGAAGTCGCGGTTAGCGGGGTGTAAGGACTGGACTTTCTGGCCGTTGACATTTATTTCGGCAGGACTCTTCGGTGAATTCTGACAGGCTGTAGATGTCTTTCGACGCCGCCGCGAGCGCTTTTGTTTACCTCGACTCGCAAACCACACGGCGCACGGACCACAGGTTTGCCTCCTGAGTCTGTCGCTCAAGTCGCGCCCTTCGTGCCTCCTCACGCCTCGAAATCGACGGTATTCCTCGACAATTGGTTCAATCCAGCAAAAACTATGAGCAACAGTATAGCTCAATTCAGGCCTACCGTAGCCTACGAGAGCCCACGGCTCCTGCTCCAGCCACCTTCCTGAAGCGGTCAACCTCGACGTTCTCGACGCGTCCGACGGCCCACTCGGAGCTCCTGCTTGGGTCGGGTTCAGGGCTCACACTACTGGCGATTTCGAAGAGGTGGCAGGCCAAAGGCCAGATCACTTCATTACCTCTACGTCCCCGCGCCCCGGTTCCGGACAGACCTCAACTCCGAGCTCTCTCTCTGGCTCTGCTGCTCTGTGCTCCTTCCTTCTTCTCTTCTTCTCCTCCTGCTCCCTTCTATCATTCACACACGACGACGACGACAATGTCGAGCATGTCACCTGCCGTCGGCGGCTCCCCTCTCCTCGGCACCGCCCCGCGCCGACGCGGCAGTTTCCCTACCTCCCAAGCACCTTACACCCTCCTCCCGACCTCTCCCACGAAACCCACTGCTCCACCTCCATCCAACCCCTTATCCCGGACGTACGCCTTCTTCCAATCCGAGAAGTCCGCCATCACGTCCAACAACCGACGCCCCTCCGAACTCGGCGGCCTCCTCACGTCGTCCGCTGCTCTCGTTGCCAAGTCGGCACAAACGACAACGAGGAAGATGCCTCTCCTGGCTATTGTTCTGGCATTAGGAACATGTTTCACGCTAGGGATGGTGTTCAAGAGCGAGGAGACTGCGAGGGGGTTGAAGAAGCTCGCGTGGTTGACGGCGGACACGAGGATCCAGTTGACCGCGCGGGGGAGGCCCGTGGTGGATTTCGAGAGCTATGCGGTGGACGAGGAGTGGAGTTGTAACCCGTTCAAGGAGATGGGCAAGTTGGTCATCGATCCGACCGACCCGGTGAGTCGGTTGGGGCTTCCTGATCAGAGTGGCGCCCGGTGACGCTTGGAAGGGAACACAAGCTGACTTTGACGATGGATGTCGCATGGGGACAGACTGGGAACTACTGGCAGCCATGGGACGAAGAGTGCACGCCGTCGCGGATGATGACGCAGTTGCACCTGGCCAGCAAGGAACGCAAGGACGGCTCGTCAAAGGACGCGAAGGGCAAGCCCGAAAAGCGACAGATGCGCAAGGCGTCCAAGTCGTCCAAACCTGCTCCTCACTATCCCTGGCTCGTGAATGCCACCATCCTCCTCCAAGGTGCGTTTCCCGGTGCTCTTGGAGTCGTCTCGAGAGGGATCCCCCGCTGACACAGCCTCCCTCTCCTCAACCACAGGCGACTCAATGGAACGCCTCCACGTCGCCGACTTTTGCGACTTTGTCGGCGGCAAGTTGGTCAACGTCGACCCCAAGCACCCCGCTTCACCTCCGACGTACCGCAAGCCGATGCCTACCATTATCGGGCAAGACGGGGAGGAGACCATCTTCTCGATCGAGGCGAAGCGCAAGAGGAGGGAGAAGGAGGACGAGTGGGAGGATCGCCCGAAGAGTTGGTTTTATACGAGACCTTGGTATTGCGATGTCGAGGAGTATGGCGCGACGTTGATCAATGTGTTTACTTGGGTGTGTTTGGATCTCTCTTTGCCATGGCAGAAGGAGCTCAGGCGCTGACGCTTAACCCGTCGGCTTTCCAGGGAATGCAAGACATGGAGGAAGTCTTCCAAACCGAAGAATTTTTCCACGGCCCATGTACGCCCTTCTCCCTCCCTTCCCTCCCCTCAATCCCGAACTAAGCACCCCGCGTCCACTCCCAGCCACCTGGATCGACCGCTTCCGACACATCACCCTCCCCCTCCTCTCGAACCTCGCCTCGCACCTCAACCGCCCTCAGATCCTCCACCCAACCATGATCGAACTAGCTTCAGGGTTCTGGGACCTGCGAGGGTTCACGGAACAGGATTTCATTCGCGAGGGGATCGAGAGGCCGTATCCTACCGATTCGAATTTGCCGTTTGGGAACATCGGGGAGGAGAGGGAGAAGAGGTGGGTTGGTCAGATGGAGGAAGCGGTCAGGCTTGTGGCGGAGACGTTCAAAGGGGAGAAGGGGGTGAGGGACGGGCCGGTGATTACGTGGAGGACTTTGCATATCCCAAAGAGGAACAGTGAGTCGTCCGATTCCCCTCTTTCCTATCTTGCTACAGGAACTGAACAAAGTGCTTGAACTTTAAGACTACACCCCCTTCTCTCGAGCGTTCACGATCGACCAACTCGCCCGGCACACCCTGCACAACCTCCGCGTCTCGTCCCTCGCGACCCACCCTACCACGTTCCAATCCGCGAAGAAACAGATCGCTGCTACCCTCGGTGGTTCGGCCGGAGATGGAGAAGGAGAAGTGGATTACGGGTTCGACGAGCGTCTGAGGGTGACAGAGTTTGGCAAGTTGATCACGGGGCAGCATCTTTATTACAAGGACTTCTTGCACCCCGATCCGATTCCGGGGAGTTGGTTGTGGGGTGATATTCTTTTGTACGAGTGAGTTTTGGACGTTTCTCTTTGTGTTGAGGCGCTGGACGGCGCTGATGTGTTTCGTTTCTTACCCAGGCTCAAACGCGCGGTGGGTAGAGTTGGAAGGAGCGTGGTCTGAGGAGCCGCTGGCTCGTTGATTGATGGAGTTGTGTTTTTATACCCATACTTTCTATATTGCAGAGCTTTCTCATTTGCATTCCGCCTCAATCGATTTCTGTTGCGCGAAAGAGAGTGTTAGGCGAGAGAGCTCTCCAGCTGAATTGGCCACGTGTGGTGTACTCGGCTGCCATCCTTCAATCACCATGCACTCTTAAGGGCGGGAGTCTGCTATTCCCATTTCTCTGACCACGTCTGCTCAGTTGTATTTCAAACAAAGTGTCACGTTCTCGGTGTACTAGAGAGAGTTTCTCGCTCTGACGCTGACGCCGGCTGCTGCCATGAATGACGCGCATGAGGACGACTCGCGAGCGCAAGTGGGGGAGTACTTGAACCCGTCACCGGCCCTTCCTCTTCTTCTCTTTCTTCCAACTACTTCTGCCTCAACTTACAAAAACCCACAAAAAGAATCATGTACTCCCGAACGCTCCGCCTCGCTTCCTCTGCCCGAGTCGTCGCCGCCACTGCCACTCCCACGACTCGCGGCTTCGCTGCGACGAGTCTCCGTTCCAAGACGATCGTCGATTCCGTCAAGGATGCTGCACAGACTGTTCGTACTTTCCTCTTTTTCCTCCCTAGATCACTCGAGTATTCAAGTATAATCTGAATCGTGCAGGTGAACAAAGCCGCCGGCGCGGCCGCGTTGAAGGGCATCGAGACGGGCGAAGACCTCGCGGCCAAGGCGAAACCCCTCGCCGACAAAGCCAAGTCCCTCACTGGTGATGCCTCAGAGAAAGCAGAGGAGCTGAAGAGTGCCGCTGGGGAGAAGGTCGAGGAGGGTAAAGCGTTCGCGGGGGTAAAGGCGGAGGAGTCGAAGAAGAAGCTCGGGGACGCCAAGACGGAGGCGGAGAAGAAGGCTGAGGATGCCGGGGTTGCTGGGTGAGTTGCTTAACTCGATGTGTGGTGACAAGGAAAGGAAGCTGATTGCGGGTGTGATGGAACGCGTGCGCAGAGCTCAGTTCAAGGCGGAGGCGGTCAAGGCCGGCAAGGACATCAAGAGGGATGCGGAGAAGGCGTTCCAGTAAAGCGTTCAACCTGTCAAGTGTGAATAATAAAGAAGCATTTTTTGTGCCAGCTGTGCTTCATGCGCCTCTGTGTGTCTGCCGTCTCTTGACGCAACGTGTCGTTGAGACTTCTCTCACTCTACTATAATGTCTGGAGCGTCGAGTTCGTCATGCCAATTACAGAGGGCTTACTGTGTTTTTTGCTGGGACAGTCGGGGTGAATGTGGTATGGTTTATGGAGACCCAAATGTCTACAGAAGCTGAAAGATGATACCCACGTGGCCTCGACCGCAAAAGCTCAAAAGCAGGACCTGCAAAAAGTTCTCAGTACAACTAGCCGAAGAGGTAGAAGCGAGGTATACACTTCATCATAAGGAGTGATAAAAAAATATTAATTCTTCCGCACATCGTGACAGAAGAAGGACAACTCCGAGGATCCGAGCGCCAAGCGTCGGACCCACCGAAAAGGGTCCCATCCAGCGGCGCTTCCCTTCTCTCGTTCGCACACCTGTCGACAATTCTCCAACCTCTCTAGACCTCGACAGAATTCTACATACCTACAAAACTCTAGATAACTTTGAACGACCCCTAGGCTCTGCAGGGAGACGATGGCCAAGTCGACGACTCCCGGCGCTCACGGCCCCTCTGGCTCGACGCTCGCGCTCATCGCGTTCCTCGTCCTCGCCATCTTCTACCTCTTTCACTCCCACCCCGACTTCTCTCGTCCTGTCCTGAACACGAAATCCGCGACCGGTGGAGCGAAGAAGAAGCCCGCTGGTGCGGCCGTCGTCCAACAGGCGCAGAGCCCGTTGAACCTCGATTCGCCGGCCGATGAGTTGAGTGTGTGGCAGCGGAGGATCGTAGCTGTTGGTGAGTTATCTTCTCTTTGAGGTGCACGACAGCGAGCCGAGCGAGCCTCAAGCTAACGCCTTCCTCCCACTCCTCCGAAAGGCGACATCCACGGCGACCTCTCCCACCTCACCAAGATCCTCCGCATGGCCCACCTCATCGACCTCAAAGGTCTCTGGATCGGAGGCGACACGATCCTTGTCCAGACGGGCGATATCGTCGACAGGGGGAAGGACACGATCGCGCTCTACCGGTTCATGGATGGGTTGCGGCCCCAGGCGGAGAAGGCTGGCGGTGGGGTCGTGAGCTTGTTGGGGAATCATGAGATTATGAATGCGTTGGGTGAGTTTTGCAATCTCTCTGCCGAGTGAGAGCGTTGGAGGTGCGAGGAGAGGGTTGAGAGTGGCGCATGGGCCAGAGCTGATTGCCAGTGCGCAGGGGATTGGAGGTATGTCACGAAGGAGGATATCGCGACTTTTGGTGGCGAGAAAGCTCGAAGAGCAGCCATGACCGAAGGCGTTCGTCTTTTCTCTCGCTCACTTTTTTTCTCTCACTGATTGCACCTTCATCCAAACAGTGGATCGGCCAAACCTGGCGCACCAACTATTCCATCACCGCTCGCATCCCCTACGCCCACAACTTCCCTTCCCTCCCTTCCTCCCTCCTCCCAACCCTTCCTTCCACTCCTCTCGGCTCTTCCTCCCAATCCTTCCTTTCAGATCCTACGCCTCCTACACCTCACCCGACATACGGCGACCCGTTCTCCCACGCCGCTGCGTCGTTCGTTCATGGTGGGATCCAGCCGGGCTATTTGAAGGGGTTGAAGACGGAGACACCGATAAGGAGGATCAATGAGATTGGAAGAGGGTTGTTGGAGAGTTTGGTGAGGAAACCGACGACGATGCAGTTGCCGAGGGATGCGACGCCGGAGCAGAGGGAGTTTTGGAGTGAGGTTCGTCAGCGCTTCCCCAGTGAAGGCTTACCCCTTGGCCTTGATCTGATTGTTTTGGTTTTTGACTGCAGAGAGGGCCGATGTGGGATCGGTGCGTGTTCTGGTTCTCGCTTGCGACGGGCTTCAATAGGCGCTGACGTGGCGCGTTTGTTTTCTGTTTCTTCGCGAAGGCTTTACGCGCTCGACGAGGACGACGAGGAGGTGTGCGCCAACGCCGCCGAGGCATGCAAGATTCTCGGCGTCCGCCGTCTCGTGATGGGCCACACGCCCAACTTTGAGGGAATGGTGTCGCGCTGCGACGGCAAGATCATCCTCATCGGTACGCCCCTTTTTCTCGCACACATTTTCTCTCCTTGCATGCTGATTGTGGTGGCTGTACAATAGACACCGGCATCTCCCGAGCCTACGGCGGCGCGCTCTCGGCGCTCGAAATAGTCGTCACCCTCACCCCCTACGTCCCCGTCGCGACGATCCCGGAGGACTGGGACGACGGGTTCGATGCGGACCGCGAGTCGTTGAGGAAGAGAGCTGTTGGGAAGGGAGAGGGAGGGGAGGAGACGAGCAAGTGGGTCGAGAAGGAGGTGGTTAGTGCGGTGTACGTTGGGAATCGGCCGAGGGAGACGTTGGCGAGGAGTGAGAGGATTGTAGAGTTGCCGGTTTGAGGAGGGCGAATGGGAATGCATGTAGAGGATGAAGGTTTTTTCGAGGAATAGGTGACAGTATGGTGAGATGATGAGATGGTGGAGCGTGATTTGAAGCAGCAGTGCGCGAGGTCTCGCGGGGGAGGACGCGTCGCTTCAGCCAACCACACAATACAAATGAGCGGCCACGACCCGTAAATCGTACAGGAAATGAGAACTGTTCGTACAAGGAACGTTCGCGTTGCAAAAGAGAAGAAAAAAGCTTTGAACCCTCCTCAAGTCCTTCATCCGCTCCACCTCCTGAACACACCTTTAGCTTCCGTCTACTCCTTCTTCCTCGCGAACGCCTCCTTCAGCTTGCTCAATTCGTCCTTCAACTGGCTCAACTCTTCCTCCAACTTCTTCTCCCTTCCTGTCGACCTCTTCAGCTCCCGCTTCAGCTCCTTCACCTCCTCTTTCAACGCATCCACCTCGTCCTTCAACTTGTCCACCTTCTCCTCCGACTCCATCAAGCTCCTCTGCAGCACCTCCTTATCGAGCTCGAGATGCTCGATTTTCTTCAAGCTTTTTTCGAGCCCTTCATGGGCTGCCAGGGCAACAGAAAACGTGCTGAGCGTCAGCTTCCCCTGCTCCGCGCCTGCTTCCTCCCGCATTGACAGCACCCGCACGACCCGTGAAAACACACACCAGCTTGGAACTTTCCGGCGAGATCCTCTTCATCATCTGAGGAGACGCAAGGGTCCTCTGAAGTATAGTTACGATAAGTGAGTTGTGGTGAGGGGGTCGGAGGTTGACTGCAGCGAGCACCACAGCGAATCAAACGGCGTCGGGTCAGCGCCTTTGCTCTCGCCCGCCGTGTGCACGAAGCGGTACACGCACCATCGAAAGACCCAGTCAATGTTTTGGAGTTTGGGTTTGTGAGGTGAAGGGAGGGTGGACGGGCGAGTGAGTGGAAGGAAGGAAGGAACGAGCGAGCGACAGACGGACAGACAGGAGCAACGTCAGCCTCTCTGTGCCGCACAAACCCACATACACCGCACACACGACGCGTTCAACGGTCGAAAAAGCACGAGAAAGAGCAGAGAGAAAAAATTATTTGCGGCTGGCTGAACAACTCACGGTGCTTCCTCTTCTGAGGCCAGTCGGGGCACCGAGCCACGTAGCGGGCTCCGTTTGGCTCGACGCTCAAAACTCCAGCCGTACCGACTTGCGCGATCCCTCCCACATCTGCTCAGAGTCGCACACAAAAAGTAAGCAATGAGATGTTTAGCAGCGGGTCTACGCATGCTTGCTGTTTTATGAGAGGCGGACATACTCGCGTCAACCACTTCCCGCACGAGGCGGTGCAGAATCTCGCGGTCGCGCCGGCGGTACGTCGAGATGCGGAACTGGCGTCGGCGCTCCATCGTTACGGATGGTGGTGTTGAGGTAGAGGAAGGAAGCCAAGCGAGCTTGTGAGTCTCGAAGCGGACCGAACTCCAGGAAACCAGAGCTACAACTAGAAGCCTCGAGCCAGGTGCCAACCCGTTTCACGTGGATTGGGGACCCTCGTGAAGGATCGAGTGCGTGTAACAATACGGCCGTAGCTTGGCCCGGCTGCCTCTTTCTCTTTTTCCTTGCTGTGAGCGTGTGATGTCGAAAGCAGTCTAAAAAGACGGGTGCGCAAACGCGCATCCGTACACGTGGCCTTTCGGCCAGACGGTGCCGCTCATAACGTTCGAACGGGCTTGGGCAGGTCTTTTCTAGATGTCCCGCCTTTGACTCGTCTTTACGCCAAGGGTCGTGTGTCTGGATTCAAGCGTGGAAAGGTTTGTATTGGAAACAGAGAGTATTTGATCTGAACCAAGGCTGACCAACGACGGGACTACCAGCGCAACCAGAGGGTGCACACGTCTCTTGTCCAGATTGAGGGTGTCGCCTGAGACGATTTTGGAGTGACGTGGAGCGAGAGACAGGAGTCAGCCTTGGGAGGACAACTTGGGTGCTTGGGGCGCTTCTCTCTTTCTCTCTTCAGCCTTCATCTGAACGAAGCTGGAGAGAGTAAGTTTGATCGCTCCGCCTTGTTTTAGTTACGTGTACTTATTGTAGCATTACAGACGTCCTAACAGACGCTTGGCAGGTAATGCAAACAGCTTTCATCTGAACGAAGCTGGAGAGAACGTCCTAACAGACGCTTGGCAGATCCCTCACGAATCTCGCATGGTAGCATCGCTCGTCGCCATAATCTAGCATCGTTCACACCAAGGCTCACACCACTGCTCTACGACTCCGCGTTCCTCCGGGCTCCTCATCACCTCGTCGTCGTCGTCGCCGCTCGCTCCTCCTTCCTCCGCGCACACACCCCTCTTCCGCCATGTCCTCCAAAGCCGCTAAGACCTACTTTCCACCCTTGGAGGATGAGGCCGGCTACGAGACCTGGAAGATGCTGTGTCAGGATCAGCTTCGCGCTCGGAGCCTCTGGCGACTCGTCAACCGGACGCGATTGAGGACTCCCGTCGGCGCGAGCCTCCTTAACCCGGCGGAGGAGGAGAAGTACGATGAGGCCAATGAGGAGGCCATCGGGTTCATCCGGATCCACCTCTCCATCCGCCTCAAGCTCTCCACCAAGAGCATCGACTCCGCTCCCGAGCTGTGGGAGTACCTCGAGAAGCAGTTCGGCGAGAAGTCCTCCGACCTCGCCCACATCGTCTTCCAGCAGCTCGCGTCTCTCCGCTACGTCGAGGGACAAGACGTCATCGAGTTCTTGGACTCGTTTCAGGAGGTCGTGGATAAGGCGGCTCGTCTGGATGGAGCTGCCGCCCTCGGGAGCGGCATCACCCTCATGTGCCTCAAGACCTCGCTCGGCCCGCCATTCGACTCGTTCTTCCAAACGTTCCACCAAGTCACTGACGACAAAACTGGAACGTACGAGGAGGCTGTCAAGAGGATTCGAAAGGATGCGCGCTTCTCTTGCATTCGGAGCGACCTTCGCGAGAGCCAGGACGCCTCCGTTCTCCGGACGTCCGCCGGCACCGCCCCCTCCTTCTCCTCGTCCCTCTCCTCCGCCCGAGTCCTCGCCTTCGTCGACGAACACGGCGTCACCCGCAAGAACGACGGGACCAAGGTCGACTGTCACAAATGTGGTGGCAACCATCTCGCTCGCCACTGCCCTACGGCTTCCGCCGGCGCCACCACTTCGGCTACCGGTTCTTCCTCCACCTCCTCCTCCTCGGCATCAACCTCTAAACCCACCAAGGCCGAGAAGAAGAAGGAGCAGCGGAAACGGCAGCAGGATGAGAAGAAGGCCCTCAAGGCTCGGGTGGAGGAGCTCGAGAAGCTCATGAGCAAGACGTCGGTCGGCAAGAGCGCCAACACAGGAGCGGACAGCGATAGCGGCTCGGCGACGTCCTTCGTCACCAAGAGCGTCATGAGGACGGCCACCGCAGGAGCAGGCTACACCGGCATCCTGGACTCGGGAGCCGACGTCCACACCACCTCTACCTCCTCCCTCCTCTCCCACGCCGTCCCCTCGTCCGTCCGCATCCACGGAATCGTCGAGGGCGCCTCTCTCCAAGCCGAGCGAACCGGCAACCTCGCTTTCAGCCCCTCTCCCACCAAGAGGATTATCCTCAAGGACGTCCTCTACTCGCCCAAGGCCACGGAGGACATCATATCCCTCCAGCGACTCGCCAACAAGGGCGCCACCATTGTCCTTGCCCCCACCGGCGGCTCCATCGTCTACGACGCCGACGCCGTCACCATCCTCCCCACCGCCCGTCAGGTCCCCATCCAGCGTCAGCTCGAGAGCTTCTGGACCCTGACCGACTCGTCATCCGTACGCCCTTCCCCTCCCTCCACCAAGCCGCGCTCCGTCTCATCCCATGCTTTCCGTAGTGCTGAATCCAAGCCGCGTGCCCTCCCTTTTGAGTTGTGGCACCGGCGATTAGTACATATCAAGAAACGTAGGTTGAGGCGGAGTCTGCACAAGGGCATGGTGAAGGGTCTGGAAATGGAGAACGAGTTCCCTTCTCATCATCGCTGCGCCACTTGTCTTCAAGGGAAGATGGTCGCTTTTCCTCACTCGGGCACCACGGTTGAACATCGAGCAAAGAAGAGGTTGGAGCGGGTAGTGATTGATCTGGCGGGGCCGTACAAGATTCAGACTTCTGAGGGCTATCGCTACTTCATGGTCATTGGCGACGAAGCGACTCGCATGTCTTGGGTCCGCCTCCTCAAGCGCAAGAAGGAAGCTCTAGCGTCGTTCGTGGACTGGAAGAAGAAGGCGGAGGCGGCGACGGGAAGGAAGGTGAAAGCCGTTCACTTTGACAAAGGGGGCGAGTTCAACTCCAAGCTCTTCGACTCCTACCTCAGTCGCGAAGGGATCGAGAAGACCACGTCGACGCCCTACATTCACCAGGAGAACGGACAAGCGGAGAACCTCGTCAGGACGCACCGCGACCTTGCTCGCGCCGCCATCATCGACTCGGGCCTTCCCAAGTCCCAGTGGGGGAACATGGTCACCTACGCCAACTGGTGCCACTGCCGTCTCAGCAGCGAGGGACTCACCGGTGACCGCACGCCCTACGAAGCATTCTATCGTCGCAAGCCCTCTGTTGCCGATGCGCGGGTCCCTGGATCGACCTGCTTCGTCCATGTACCGCGCGAGAAGTTCCGCAAGTCCGTCCCTGACGAACCAAAGGCGCTTAAGGGACGCATGGTCGGAGTCTCAGCGGAGTCACGGGGGTGGAAGGTGTTGTTGGATGACGGGAAGGAAGTCCACAGCTCTGACGTGGTCTTCTGGGAGGACGAGAAGGGAGATGAGGAAGATGAGGAGGCAGATGTCTTGGAGGAGTATTTGGGCAGCCAGCGATGGAGTAATGGGGGAGCCAGTAACGGGGGAGCCAAGAACGGGGGAGCGCTGGATGGTGGGAATAATGACGGGGGGGCCAGTGACGGGGGAGCAGAAGACGGGGGAGCCAACGACCGGGTCGCCAACCACGACCACACGCCACCACCGTTGCAAGCACGTCTTCCGCCACCTCCTCCACCTCCTCCCGCTCCGCCACGCGGTGTCAAGCACCCACGTCAGCCTGTTCGTTCCTCCGCCCGCCAGCGAGGCCTCGCCCCTCCTTCCCCACCAGCCAATCGTCCCCAGTCGCTTGCTCATGACCTTGTCGGAGATCGCCAACGTCTTGCCCGCGTTTTCGTCAGCCGATCAAAGGGTGCTCTGGTCCCGCGCTTCCGTGCTGAAGCTATGCGCTCGCCAACTAGCCACAAGTGGGCGGCGGCGGAACGGACAGAGCTCGCGACGCTCAAGGAGAAGTCGGTCTACACCTTCGAGAAGCCACCTGTCGATGCTCGCGTTTTACCGTGCCACATGGTCTACGACCTCAAGCTTGGGAAGCGCGGTGAGTTGGTGATGGAGGACGACGGGCTGGTGGGTGGACAGAAGGCTCGGCTTGTCGCGGACGGGAACCATCAGAAGGCCGGCATCGACTACGACAAGAAATATGCGGCAGTCGCGGCTTTTGAGTCCATCCGTCTCATCCTTGGCGAGTCTGCTCATCCCGGCTGGACACTCCAGGCAGCCGACGTCAAAGGCGCGTACCTCAATGCTCCCATTCCTCAGGATCGGCCCGTCTACCTCCGCATTCCTGTCACCGCCGATTCCGAGTGGGAAGATGCTCGAGCGGCCGGACACGTCATCCGTCTCCGGAAAGCGCTATACGGTCTCTGTCAGAGTGCTTTTCTTTGGTCGAAGGAGTTGGAGAAGTTGTTGGTTGGGATAGGTTACAAGAGGGTTGCGGGGGATCTGGGGGTTTACGTGCTTCATCGGGACGGCCATCGCTGCTTTGTCCCCACCCACGTCGACGACCTCCTTGCCGCCACCGACAACATCGCTCTCTGGGACTACACCATCACCGAGCTCTCCAAGCACATCACCTTCTCCAAATCCGGCCCCGTCTCCTACCACCTCGGCTCCCTCATCGAACGCGCTCCCGATGGAACGACTTTCGTCAGCCAGCCAGCCTACATCGACTCGATGCTTCGGACGTTCGGCATGGAGGACTGTACCCCGGTCCCCACCCCCATGGCTCCTGGTTCCTACTTGGTGGCGGAGGGCGACCCTTTGACATCCATCACGCATCAGGAGTACCACACTCTCGTTGGCATGGCCGGCTGGCTTCTCCTCGCCTCTCGTCCCGAGATCGCAATGGTCGTTCGCTCGCTCGGCAGGTTTCTCTCGGCACCGACGGAACAGCATTGGCTTGCTGGGAAACGTCTTCTTCGCTATCTTGCCGGCACTCGCGACTACGGCATCCGCTTCTCGCCCGACGATAAGGGACTCGAAGTCTTCACCGATGCGGACTGGGCTGGCGATCCGGACACGCGCAAGTCAAGGAACGGGTGGTTAGTGAGACGGAATGGGCCGATCTCTTGGGGTTCTGAGCTCCAACAGTCGCCTGCTCTGTCCAGCGCGGAGGCCGAGTACTACGGGTCCACCGCTGCCCTTCGCCGTCTCCTGCCGATTCACAACCTCGCGATGGAACTCGATCTCGTCGACCCCAACCTCCCTACTCCCTTCTACTCCGACAACACCGCCGCCATCAGCCTCGCCTCCTCGCACGCCGCTCGACGACGCACCAAACACATTGACGTCCGCTACCACTTCATTCGCTACTTCGTCGAACGCAAACTCATCGCAATCTCGCATGTGGGCACGAAGGAGATGGCGGCGGATTTGTTCACCAAGGCGCTGGATCGAGCAACATTCGAGAAGTTGAGGGCCAGGGTCGGGGTGGTCAACGTTGCGGAGGAGTTGTCATCCCTGCGGCTGAACGGGGGTGAGACGATTTTGGAGTGACGTGGAGCGAGAGACAGGAGTCAGCCTTGGGAGGACAACTTGGGTGCTTGGGGCGCTTCTCTCTTTCTCTCTTCAGCCTTCATCTGAACGAAGCTGGAGAGAGTAAGTTTGATCGCTCCGCCTTGTTTTAGTTACGTGTACTTATTGTAGCATTACAGACGTCCTAACAGACGCTTGGCAGGTAATGCAAACAGCCTTCATCTGAACGAAGCTGGAGAGAACGTCCTAACAGACGCTTGGCAGATCCCTCACGAATCTCGCATCGCCAACAAGGAGGAGGCTCAGTTCTACCTTGGAAAGGTAATTCTTGATCCTTTGAACAGGACGACGCGTCGTGGAACGGGCAGGACGAGCGTAGAGGCGGGAGGACGCACTTTCGAGGTTCCTGTCGGAGGCGGGAGCGCAGGGGTGTTCAGGGGAGGGACGGAAGGGTCGGACGCAGGGAGGACGTGGGGAAAGATGGTGGGAAAAGTGGTTGTGGAAGGAATGGTGTGAAAGGGGAAGGGTATCGTCGAACCGTCGGAGCAGCAGGGCGCACGATCCAAGGTGCCACCCCAGGACCCACCGCTGACCCCTCCCTCCCTCGCCTCCGAACCGGGAACTGCCCCAACGGAAAATCAAAGCACAAGAGACATCTAGAATCCAAATCAACGATGATAGAGTTGCGAATGCAAATGTCTTTCTATTGCCACCAAATGCTCTCCTGCAACCCAAACTCACCTCCACTTCCTATTCTCCTGCTCCGCCTCCGCGCCGCCATTCCTCTCCCTCTCCACCATCTCCTCGAACTCCCTCCTCCTCCTCTCCCTCTCCTCATCCTTATCCTCCCACCTGTTCTCACTCGCACCCTCGTCCCCCTCCTCCCGCCTGCGCAACCCATCCTCCTCCTTGATGTCTCCTCTCGGCGGCAACGCCGCCCGAGCTTGGGTTTCCCGGAGTTTATCCCACGAGGAGGGAGGGGCCGCACGAGATTTACGGAGCTCATCCCAGCGGGAAACTACGGCTTCTGGTGATCCTGTTTGGAGAGAAGAGGGGCCACGTCAGCTATCTACCTCCTTCACGAAAAAAGGGGGGGGAGAAGACTACGTACCGTCATCAACTTTGCTCTCCTTCTCATCCCGCATCCCAGTATCATCCCTCCACTCCAACTCCCCACTCGGCTTCTTCTCCAACGCGTCCACCACACCCCCTCTCGACGGCGTCGGACCTTCCTTCGCTCCCGCTCCTCCGAGACCCCCAGTCATAGCACCGCCTTGCTTGAGTCTCTCGATATCCTTCCCAACGCTCTCGAGCGTGACTTTGAGGCGGTCCATCGTCTCGCTGCCTTCCTCCTTGATGATCTTTTGCGCCGCTCGAGAGCCAGTGAACATCCCAATGGACGTCCTGTCACCACGACACCCAAAAACCGGAATCGTCAGCCTCTTTCCCTCATTCACAGCAATCAAAAAAACAAAAGAAAACTCACCCAACGAACCCACCCAACAAGCCATACCCAAACCCTTTGACCAACGTGCCCAACAAATCATTCTTCGGCGCCTCCGCCTTCTTCCCTTCCACGACCTCCTTGCCCACTTTGCCAGCCTCCGCACTGGCAGTAGGGTAATACATTTTCCCCGCTCCAGTACTCTTGTAAGGTGGTCTCGGGCGCTGAGTCCATCGTTTGCGGAACGCGAGGGCACAGCCTGTGAGCGAGCCGAGCCAGAGTCCGGCCGAGGCGTGCGCGAGGTACGTTTTCGAGGCTTTCATGAGGACTTCGCGGTCTGTTTGGGTTGATTGGTAAGTTGATTAGCAAGGGAAGAGGAAGGGAAGGGGGACGCACCCTCCGGAGTGAGGTTCTGTTCGAACTGTTTGCGGATGACTTCGTTCGCTTGGGCCGCTTGAGCGGTTTGTTCGGCTGATGAGAGCGGTCTGTAGGATGAAAGGGTAGAATAGTGGAAGAAAAGAAGGGTGAGGGAGGGAAGGGAGGGAAGGGAACGAAAGGACGTCAGCACTTCTCCCGGTCTCGCGAGACTGGCAGAGGTCCTAGGCCTGGCCGTAGCTGCTGCCTCCTGCCCCCAAAATGACCCACACTCGTCTCTTCCACCTCCACACCACAGACACCCGACTTTCAGAGCTACTCGCTCGTCGTGCGCCCCCCGCTTCGGCCATCATCCCCGCTCCTCGCGCTCTCCCCGCGTACCAGCTCCTCCGGCTCCATCAGCGGCCCTAAACGGTTTCACTAGAGCCCCAAGAGCTCAACAATCGCCTCCTAGCTCGTTTTGAAGGCCAGTGAGCTCCGCGTTCCCGCGAACGATGGTTGAGATCGGGAGGTGAGGTGGGGGATGGGCAGAGAGAGCTTCGGCGAAGTCGCAACAGCGGTAGAGCTGCTGGGAAGAGTGACGGAATGTCATGAAAACTAACCTTGATGATGACATGTTGTGTTTGCGGTATGTATTGATTGGACGGAAATGGACGGAGACGAAGCCGAAGCGCGTCGGCGAGGGCGAAGGACAATGACGGAGTTTGAGCGGGCGCTCGATGGCTGCTGACTCAGCGGACACGGAAACACGTCGCTTTCGCACAGGTGTCCGCAAGTAGGTGGAAAGGTGGAAGGGAAAGAATTGAAGATGGTTTCAGGCGATTGAGCAGCTACGTTCACGGACCCCCGTTCACGTCCATCCGTCCTAACGACGTGGCTTTCGTCCGTCTCTCGAAGGTACGACGACAACGAGGTGTTGGGCAAAAATAGATAATTCAGTGTTTCTTGTTTCTTCACATGTCGTCATATATACACAGTGAATAGGCTACAGTCTTATCGACAAGTGTTTCATATCGTTTCATTTCCGGACGTGGGTGCAATCAAAGGTCGTAAGGCTTGCCGTACGAGTCGAGCTCGCTGTCGAACATCGTTTATTCGTCAGCAGCATGATTTAAACACCTTCAGCAAGTGGAAGTGCTCACCGGCCCTGATCATCCCTCTCGCTCCTCTGCTTCGTCGTCTCGACGACCGTGTTCTCCGGGTTCTCCTGGTCGACCTTGGCGCGGCCCGTCAGGCCGTAGCCTGGCTCCTTGTCGCCAGTGACCTGAAGAGTCAAGAGAAGGTTAGATGTATACTTTACAGAAGAGCGGTCGGAAGGTAGATTTACGTTGGAGAAGCCGTCCTTGTCGGTGTTCTCGTCGAGCTTCTGTCCCAGCTTGTCGCCCACCGCTCCAGCTCCGCCAGCAGCACCGGCGGCACCAACGGCGCCAGCAGCACCAGCAGCGTCACTAGAGTACCAAAGGAAACCATCTTCGTTAGCTCCTATCCCATGCTTCCTTGCTCGACGGCACGCACCCAGTGTACTTGGATCCAGACTTGTGCTGGTTGTCCTGCGCGAACTTGTTGGCCGCCTCGCCGGCTCCAGCGCCGGCCGCACCGGCACCCACAAGAGTCGTGTAGTCGGCTCCCGTCGAGTTGCCATACGCGTGACTATCGATCCCGTAGCCCGCTTCGGAACCACGACCGCTCATGACGCCGGCAGCGGGCTCGGTCGTGTTGGCGCCCGAAGCGATGGCGGTGCCGGCGTAGCCCGTACCGTTGGTGTAGGGGTTATCGCTGAGAAGACGTGGAAAAGCAGGTTAGCTTGACTCTTAACAAAGTAGAAGGATAAGAAAAGAGGCCTCACCCTCCGAACCCAGTGTTGTTCTGCGTCTTCTCCGTACTCGCTTCCCACTTCTGCGACACCGCCGATCCGACGCCAGCAGCGCCAACTCCCGCGCCGAGTCCAGCGGCACCAGCGCCGTACGCCGCGTTCGTGTCAAAGTCGGCTCCGGCAGCTCCAGAGTGAGCTCCTCCGGCGTCGCCGTACGTGTATTCGTCGGTGCCACCGCCTTGGTGCCTGCAAGGAAGGGAACCACGTGTGAGCTGGGCGATGGGAACGGTGAGGGAGGACGAGAGGACGAACGAAGCGAGCTTGGCGTAGTCAGTCGACGACTGGTTTCCTCCTTGACCACTATCAACAAAGAAAACACAAGTCAGCTTCCCCTGTCTCCGCCCACTAACCTCAGCGCACTCACACAGTCTTGACGCCACCATAGCTCGCAATCTTCTCCGCCGCGCCAACATCCTTCCTCCCGTCGCCAACGCCCACCCCACCAAATCCCTCACCCTCGCCCCTCGATCCGAGGCCATCACCGGCGGTGTAAGCTCCTCCGCCAGTGGCGTCGCGACTCGAGTGGCTCGAGAACCCGCCGTCGGGGACCGAGACGAAGCGCTCGTTCGGGGCCGCCTTGTCGGTGCTGCTCGCTGCGCCACCGAAACCGCCAGACGAGGCGGCGGGGTGGGCGTACGAGTCGTCGCCCGATTTGTCAAAGTTGTCTGTAGGAAGTTGCGGCGGGGGGTTAGAAGGGGGATTGGAGGTGGGAGGTGTTGGTTCAGAAGCTTACTGGAAAAGAGGTTGTTCTGAGTCTCGACCATTGTGTTGTAGTTGTAGATGTAGATGTAGATGTAGATGTAGAAAAGGAAGAAAGAGAGAGAGAGAGCAGCCAGCAAGTCCCGAGACCAAGACGAGCAACGCGAAACGACGCAAGGCGGAAGGATGACGCGGGGCGGTGTTACCTCGTCACCCGGCTGCTGAGCCCCGCTCCTCCGCACGCACGGCCAGAGGAGTGAGATCATCATCCCGACGTGTCAACCAGTGTCAGACTTTACCACCGACCTCTTCTCCCTGCCAGCACTCTTGAGTAGATTGATGTATGCGCGAGGGGATGGCCATCTGACCTTGGTGTGCCGTTGCCGAGCTCGCGCGAGGCCAAAGAATGCGAACCACACCTCTCACCACGTGGCTGTCCTCTCTCTCTTTCAAAAGCTTCAATGTTACATAGTGTCACCAACATCTCAACCTTTTCTTTGCCTGGACCACTTCTTCTTCACTCAATCGAGCTCCCATCATCCCCCCTCTCACCAGCACCTTCAACCCCGCCCGACGCGAACGCACTGCCAACGTCGTTCTCGAATCAGCACCTGTTCTCACCTCCAAAACGCAACGAAAAAAGAAAACCCAAACCTTTCAGTCCCTAAACTAGCCCCACCACCAACATCTCCTTGACCTTCAAAAGTCCCCAACCTCTCGTCGTCGTTCCCAAGTCTTTTCCCCCACCAAAACTCCGTCAGTTCGAAAATCGCCTCTGATCCTAAGAACCAAAGCAAGTAAACCCGCCAAACGCACTGTCCAGCACCTGAACTTCCCTCAATATCCGACCTCAAAGTCAAGCTCTCTTGAACTCCACTTCGTTCGGTAGACTCGATCGGGCTGTGAGAGAGAAACCCTCGTCAATAACGTCGCAACAAAACAGCGCGCGAGGAAAGGAAGGGTAAGAGGGATTCTGTTCAGACTTACTCCCCATAGTCATCCTCCACCATGATTTCTTGAACGTCGTCTTCTGCCACTGCGCCGAGTCCCAGGAGAAAGTGTCGGGCGTTGGTGAGTAACGATGAATAGTGTGGGCTGATGCGGTGTGTGGGTTTCGGTGGTAGTGGTAGGTGAGGAGTGGGGGGAGGAGAGACGTACTTTCACGTAGTTGGTGGATGAAATAGAAGTGGATGGAGAGAAAGGCGAACGAGAATGAAAGGCCCGGCGCAGGACGATCAGCCGCCCCACCTCTCTCTCTCCGAAGTCGGCGCCTTCCAAATTCGAACAGGTACGCCCCCCACACACGTGTCACGAAACTCTCAGGAGAACCAACGAGAACAAAAACGATCGAGATGGACAGATAAATAAAAAGACTTTCAATCATTCATTTCTTTCAAGGTGAATCAATCAGATGCGCTTCGAGGCGTCAGAAAACACAAACGTATTGGGAAACAGTCGAGACGTGAGCCGCAACGACAGCCTAGTAGTTGCTGTTGTCGCCGCCGTAGCCTCCACCGCCGCCCTCGTTATCGCCGTAGCCTCCTCCTCCTCCGCCAGAGCCGTACGATTCGTTGCTACAAACAAGGGAAGCGGAAACGCGATCAGCTCAATGGAGCGCAAGAGAAAAGGAACAGTCAACTCACTTTCCTCCACGGTTGTTACTGAATCTACCACCGCCCTGCTGGTTCCCTCCGTATCCGCCGCCGGACGAGTTGTCACTTGAGTGGGAAAGAAGCAACCACGTCAGTCAGCGGCCCGCATTGGCGCAAGGGGAGAGGGACCACTCACTCGCCGTAACCTCCAGACGACGAGTTGCCGCCGTAACCGCCTCCTCCTCCTCCCTGGTTGCTGCCGTAGCTGGATGGCATGGGAAAGGGTTGGTGATGGTTCACAGTGGCGTGCGCGCGCTACGACCGCGCTAGTACGCCCTCTCGAGGGGAAGGGGAAGACTCACGAGTCGTTGCCAGAGTTGCCGCCGTACGACGAGTCGTCGTTGGACGATCCGTACGAGTCGTTGGACGATCCGTACGAGTTGCTGTTGGACGATCCATACGAATCGTTGCCAGAGTTGCCGCTCAAGCCTCCGCCCGAGGACTGGTTGTTGGACGAGCCGTACGAGTCCGAGTTGTCGTTGTTGGACGATCCGTACGAGTCCTGGTTGTTGTTGGACGAACCGTACGAATCGTCGTTGTTGTTGGAAGAGTTGCCTACAAAAAAAGGTGCAACACAAAAATAAAGTGAGTTACCGCGAAAACGTGCGCAAAGGGTGGGGAGCGGCGAGGTGGGACGAGAGAGTTGAGGGAAGGGACTGCTGACCTCCGAACTGGCTCTTGGCCTTGTTGATCAAGTCCTGACCAGAGTTGGACTGAGCAAACTCCTTGGCCTAGTTTCAAAAGGAAATAGATTGTGACATCGGTCAGCGAGGGTACGAGAAGGGGGGTAGAGAACGTGGGTGCGGGGGGGCCGTACTTCGTCGAAAAGTCCCACTGAGAGAATCACAGAGGTGCGTTAGCGGTAAGCCTGAGGGAGAGAGGGGAAGGGAAGGGGGGTAAGGCTCACTTGTGTATGTGAGTATTTGAGTGTAGGAAGAGTGGTGAGGAGTGAAGTGATGTGTAAGAAGGCAAGAGAGGTCAAGCTCCCCGAGATGACGGAACCGTTGGAACGAGCGGGGGGGGGGCGAAGTGCAGCCCCACTTTCTCGCATCATTATTCACGGCCTCTCGATCACTCGTACTACCGCTTTTCCCCCACTTGACTAAAATAATGAGACTTGTACGCAGCAATGAGCCAGCTCTAGATTGAACGTTCGGACCCCCCCCAAAGGATCTGCGGTTTCGTGTGGTTTGTACGCGTCGCCGCTCACACACCTCTCGCGGTCGTATTTGGCACGTCCAGGCCACAACTGTAATTACATTGCTACTCCAGATCACTGGTACAGGGTAAGTGCTCCTTGCTCAGGGCTCACGAAACAACGGAAAACGAGGCGGTGCGGAGGGGGCGTAGGAGGATGACCTCACCCCCACGTTCTTTGCTTAAAAGGCTCTCAGGGTCATGCGCAGTGACAACGAGAGCGTGACAGCAGGGATCGTCGTGGGGATTCTCAGCTCAGAAAGTGGGAGCCGCGATGACCGGGAGGAAGGACACCGAGAGAGCCCGGGCGCCTTGGTCTTTGGTTCTTCAACACCAGACATACGTGTACGACCGGGTCCCACTGGAACGACCCAGGCATTACTGTATCGAGCCAAAAATAAGATCATTTTCTCGCTGTGAACGGCGGGGGATGGGGGGGGGGGGGGGGGGGGGGGGTGTCACGCCATGGACGTGTCAAGTGTGTCGATGAAGCCCAAAATAGCGGGAACGCGCGTCGTCGTTTTTAGCTCCCCCCCTCCACCGAGACCGACCCAGAACCTCGTTTCCCCTTCGCCACTCAGGGTCTCGCACTTTTGCTGGGAAGCCTGGAGATACACACACAGCCGTGCGGGTCACAAAGTAGTGACCTGTCACGTAACTCCTCGACGTGGTTTGAGGACCAGGCTCGGAGAAACGAGCGCGAGGAGCTTGCGCGATGGCCAGACCCCTTGGGGTTTGCACCGCCTCGCCTGCCGGGCTGTCACTCGAGGGATCGAGTCGACGGGACGTGGTGGAGGGAAGAAGAGTTTCCTGGCCTGGTCGGGAGTAGTTACGAGAGGATAGTTCTGGATCGCTTTTTGGTGGTGAGACTCTTTCAAGGCCAAGGAGTGTGCCGGGGGAGCGCCGCGTCGACGAGCGTCAGTCGGTGCGCGCATGCATTCATTCCAAGTTGTGCAGGTTTTCCTCCCAACGATTGTGCACCTACGGACTTACAGAAAGAAGGTCAATGGGAGCATTGCTGAAATTGGACCTTTCTGGTGCTACGGCTCTTGAGAACTGACGTGGCTTGCAATACCCGCACGAAAACCCCCCGAGACGTTCAAGTCCAGCCGCGTATAACGCTCCCATCAAGCCTTTCCTCCCTGAAGTAGTAGATCAATCACATACGACGACAGGATTCTCAGAACAAAAGAAAATCCTGACACTTCGGGTGACCTCAGCGGTCGAGCGAGAAGGCGTCGGACTGGCAGGCCGAAGCAGGGCGAACGCGTGGTGCGCCGCGCGAGGCGACAGCAAGGGCTTATCACTCGAGGGCCACGCGGGTCTGCTTTCGTGATTTGTCACTCTTCTACCACTACTTCACTGACTCGACACTCTTCGATGGCCTGCTCTAAACTTATCGACGAGATATCTGGCCTCCTTCTCTCGACTCTTCGGCAGCTGCTCTTCCGGATCGTGTCCAACCTCGCTCCTCGTTTCTTCGCTTTCGTTCCATCCGTTCTTGTCGCCAGGAATGATGACCACCGAGCACCTCTCGATCATCACTATTGGCCTCTTCATCTGTACTTGGATCTTGCGAGATGGCGTTGGCGTCGTCGTCTCGCGGGGGCTGGTGCTCGGTGGGGCGCGCGGTTGTTTGTTTGGACCAGGGCGGTCAGAGCAGAGCAAGGTCACGCAGGTGGAAGGGTGAGTAGGTGGAGCACCATTTTCTTAAGCGTACGGGAGACAATGGGAAGTGAAGGAGGAGGAGGGAGGCGTGCTAAACACCCGCCATTCGCTGCATCACCGGCGTGCTGTCGCACAGAGGTGCGCTTTGCTTTTGAGGGTACAGCTGGTTCTTGCTCCGATATGATTGAACTTGATCAACATTCCTCTATATGCTTCTCGCTCTGGCAGCACTGGCTCGGCCAGCCCGCCCCTCTAAACACCAACGCCGCTCTCAAGCCCCCACCAACTCTCCCCCGTCTCACAGGCTGCTTCGTGTCCCCAGGCTTCCTAGTCTTCGACATACTTTGCTCTCTTCTCTGCTTCTTCCTGCATCCCACTTGCTCGCCGGTTGTCCCGTGCCAAGCTCTGTCATCGTCACCTGACCGGCGTCTTTCGCTTCCGGCCCTCTCCGCCGCCGCCAACTGCCCCACTCGGCTACTTGGAGCCCTCCCTCGGCCGCCGGAGAGGATTGCCCTTTGCTCTCTCCATCGATCTTCGTCTCGTTTCGTTCGTTCACTTCTGCCTATACCTTTGAACACCCTTTTCCTCGACGTACGACTCTCGTTCGTTCTCGCCGATTCACTTCCCTGTCGGCTCTCTCGCAAACGCCGGTTGTTCTCCTACCCGCCGCCCCCTGCCGGACCACTCATCTCCGAGAAACCTCTCTCTCTCCGCCACCTCTCACTCCAACACCAACTTTTAGAGAAAGATGACAGTCACAGCGACGCGCTTCATCCCGCCTTACCTGCCCAAGAAGGAGACGTACAAGCCAACGCACCCGGGCTTGTTCGTCATCGAGTTTGGGAGCGAGGAGGATTACTCCTCTTGCTTGAGGACTGAGAGGGTGAGTCCTTTTGTTTTGTTGGGTCAGAAAGTACTTGTGGAAAGGTGTTCGGAAGAGTGAGGGGGCAGGGTGTGATGTCGTGTCGTGGCTGGCCTCCGGAAAGCTGACTGACGCCGCCCGCGATCTCTTGGCATCATCCTCTCTATTTCCAGTCTTTCTCCAAAGGCGAAGTGTGCGTCCCCCCATCATCCTCCCCCATCCTCCTTCTCTCCTAACCCTCCAACCCTTCCCCAGGATCTGCCCGATCATCAACACCCTCCCCGGCATCAAAAAGTACTCCTCCGTCCAAGTCCTCCCCGACCCCCCCATCTCCTCGTCCCAAGACCCAGCGAAACCTCGCCACATCGAGTTGCAGAGCGACTTGCTGTACGTCAACCACTCTTGTGATCCGAATGTCGCGTTCGAGGTGCCGGATGAGGGCGAGTGGAAGGTGAGGGCGTTGAAGAACCTTGGCGTCGGAGAGGTGAGTTTTTCGAGCTCTGCTTTTGGGCTTGAAGAGAACAGAGGACTGATGGTTGATCTTGTGGGTGTCGTGCAGATCATGGTGAGCTTTATTTCTTGGGGCCAGGACTTGAGTTCAGAACGCTGACACGTGACTTCCTCCCTTTCCCGGTCCTCTCTCCTCTCAGACTTTCGGTGAGCCCCAAAATCACCTCTTCATTTCCACCTCTCCTTTAAAAAATAGCTTTGCTCATACCTCAACCTCCTTCAACAGCCTACTTCTCAACCGAGTGGGACATGGACCAGCCGTTCGAATGCAAGTGCGGCGCCTCGACCTGCCTCGGGTTCGTCAATGGTGCCAAACATATCCCTGCTGAGGTCCTTGCTAGGTACGGCCCCTCATTTTTTCTTGCTTATTGACGTGTCCGACTGTGGAGACGAGAGAGGGGCTTCGCCTCTCGAGGTCACGTCTCGAGAAACAACGCTGACGCAAAGGGGTGTGTTGTTGGGGCCAATCGTAGGTACCAGCTGAACGAGCATATTGTGGCTCTCAAGGCGGACCAAGTCGCCAAAAGTCAGGCTCAAGCGTCCGTCAAAAAGAGCGTCGTCGAGTCGTCGTCGTTGGCTCAGGGGATCGCAGCGTGAGGGACGGGGTGTCGTTCGGAGGGGCTTCCTCAAAATCTAGCAAAGACAGTCAAAGCAAAGCAACTAGAATAGCAATCTCGCAGACTATATATATATATATTGGTTTTCTCACGTGATTGGTTGATGTGAGATGCTAGAGTAGTGGCGGAGTGTACTAAATGAACTCAAGCTCGCTCTGGAGAACACGCGGATGACGTGTTGTTCCTTCAGGAGTGTGAGCACTGCCTTTTGGGTTGCTCAGCTTCTTTCCTCTCCTCTTCACTTTCTCTCTGCAAAATTGCTCGGTTTGTGTCAAGACTTGATGAAAGAGATGGTGGTGACAGCGTCTGACCTTTCTTCCCGCCCGCACGACGCGCCAGGCCAGCCAGCCCTCCTGCCCGACTCGGAGCAGGCGCCAATCCTTCCCCCTTCCCCTCCGCCTGGCCCTCCTCCGCTTCTCGCCACCACCGTTCGCGCCCCAGTTCTCGCACGACCAGCAACCCTCGACGAATGATGGCACCACGCAAGAGGTCCAGTTCGCAAGGCGACAACGACTTTACTCTCGGCCCTGACGGCTCGCCTTCGCCTCCGCCGCGAACGGGATCAGCGCGGGCGACGACCCCTGCAGGATCATCATCGAATGGGGGCACGCCGGACGGGAAGAGGAACGGAGGGTTCAAGGAGGGGACGCCGATAAAGTTTTATGTGAGTATTGCTCGCTGCTTCTAAGAGGGTTTGGGAGGAGGGAAGGAGCGGGCGTCGTCAAGGTGGGGCAAACAGTGCTGATCCCCGTGTTTGGTTGCTCGACTCGGCTTTCGTGTGCTTAGGCTGAAGAGGTGAGTGCGGTCTCTGGGTATGGAAGGAAAAGTATGTGCTGATTGGTGCGATGGTCGTGCAGGTCGAGCGGATGCACGCGGAGCTCGACAAGCGCGACAAGGACAAGCGCTCGTCCAGGGCCGTCGCTCGTCCGACCAAGTCCTCCGTGCGCTCCCATTCCTTCCCATACTCGCACTGAAAACAGAGCTAACGGTAATGAGACTACAGGGCGTGACGTTCAAAGGTTTCCTCGCCCGCGTCGCCGTGTTCTACGTGTTGATCGCCTACTTCCTCGTCTGCCCCTCCGACACCTCGCGCGACCGCGCCGTCTGTCGCTCCCTCGACTCCCTCCAATCCCACCTCAAAGCGTACGAACCCACCGTCCGACCTTACTACCTCACCGCTCAGCGCAAGCTCGACCCGTACCTCGCCCGACTCGACTCGCACGCCGCGCCGTACATCAACACCGTCAAGCCTTACTACCTCAAAGCCGACTCGACCGTTCGTCCCTACGCCAACCTCGCCGTCGACAAGTACAGGACCGTCGCCCACCCCAAGATCCTCAGTGGGATCCGAGCGTCTCAGGCGGCGACGAAGCCCTACGCGGACGTCGTGAGGAAGCACTATGGCCAGACCCTCGCGCCGAGCGTCGAGTGGTACTCGAAAGCCGGGAAGCAGTGGTACGGCGAGACCCTCGAGCCTTGGGTCAACCTCGCGGACCTCAAGACGCGGTACTACTCGAAGATGGCCTACGACTACACCTCGCCGCTCTACTACCAAGGCGTCCCCCTCGCTTCCAAGCACTTCCATCACTCGGTCGTCCCCTTTGCTCGATCGTCCTACCGCACCACGCACAAAGTCTACTTTGACCAAGTTCATCCTAGGGCGATTGTAGCGGGAGGGCACGCGCACGGGTTCTACAAGGCCAAGATCCTGCCCGCGTTGCAGCGCTTCTACTCGCTCTACATCGCGCCCCAGGTCGACAAGATCACGGAGAAGATCTTTGAGTACAGGGTCAAGAAGGAGACGTCCGAGGCCGCCGCTCATGTCCTTGCTGCTGAGGATGAGATCCTTCACGAGAAGGGACTGGACGACCTCGATGGTGAGTGTTGGGCGTCTCGCAATTGCTGCTGAACGGGAGCCATGGGGAGCTGACACGTTTTCGTCCTTCTTTGTCTTCTCCAGAATTCATCGCTGAACTCCGCGACACGACCTACACCACTCCTAAAGACGCCGTCGGGGACGCTCCTCCCGCCCCTCCCACCGAAACCAAGATCCCCACCGCCGAGAAACGCGCCATGCTCGAGTCCCTCTCAACCATGTACGAGAAGGAGATCGCCAAGCTCGGTTCGGTCGAACAGGACCTTCTCGTCCAACGTCTCACCGAGATCCGCTCGAACGCGGTCGACGACGTGCCCAAGCGATTCGGAGCGATCCTCACGGCGCTCGATGATGAGGGGGACAAGATGGTCGGCAAGTTGAGCAAGTACTTCACCAAGGTGTCGGGGGACGAGAAATTGAGTACGGAGGAGAAGGTGGAGGAGAGTGAGTTTATCGCGAGGAAGGCCGTCGCCAAGGTTCACAAGATGGTCGAGGACGGGTTGGAGGAGGCGAATGCTTATCGGGCGGCGTTGAGCTCGAAGGAGTGGACGGCGGTGCAGAAGGCGACGGATGCGCTGACGACGTTGGTTGGGAAGGCTCAGGTGAGTCTGGTTGTTGACTCGGGATGACGAGATTGAGTTTGAATGCTAACGCTGGGTTTTCGCAGGAGGAGCTCGGGTTCGGATGGACCTGGTTGGACGACGTTACGCACAAGGATTGGACTCGTTCGTTCTTCCACTACTCTGAGCTTTCCTTTCACATTTTGAAGCTAACATTCCCCGCCTTGCAGGCTACCACAAGCTCGCCTCTGCCGAGAAGAACTGGAAAGAGTACTATACTGGCCTCTCCACCGGCGCGATCAAGGACGGCGACCTCGCGAAGTACGACCCCGTCGCCTCACTCGAGGCCATCGAGACCGAGATTGCCGACATCGCGCTCGCGTTCGAGACCCTCATGGACAAGCTCAAGATCAAGGGCCAGAAGGAGCTCAAGGGCGAGTGGACCGGCATCAGCAACGAGGCCGCGAAGGCTTACGACGTCGTGGGTGGCAAGTTGGCCGACGCAGTCGAGGCCGTCAAGTCGTCGGCTTCGTCCCTCGCTGGAGTGACGCCCACGCCGACGAACTACCAGGAGTCGGCGAGCTCGTATGCCTCGGTCGCGCAGGAGTCGGCGAGTGCGGTGATTGCGTCGGCGTACGAGGCGATCCCGACGATCCCGCCTGTCGCTATTCCTACGGAGGCTATTGTGGAAGGGTATGCTTCCGCGACGGAGAACGTTGGCTCGGCGGTCGAGCACGTTGCTTCGGTCGTGGATTCGGCCGCTCAGGCTGTTGTCACGGAGGTTCCTGAGGTGGTGCGTTTTGGTTTTCACTATTTAGCTAATTGCACTGTTTTCTTATGTTTCATTGTCCAATCGTAGCTCGCCAGCGTCTACTCGATGGCCTCGAGTCTAGGAGACGCCGCCCTTCTCGCCGCTGGAGCGACCGCGTCGAAGCTCGGCGCTGGAGCGACCGACGCCCTCTCGTCCGCCTCGAGCGCTGCCTCGAGTGCTGCCTCGTCAGTTTCTAGCGCCGCTTCGTCTCTCGTCGACGAGCCCGTCTTTGCGACCTCCGTCGAGCCTTCGTTCGCCAGCAAGATCTCCGCCGCGGTCGCTGAGGCCACATCATCGGCCAGCTCCGTCGCCAGCGAGGCTTCGCAAGCTGTTGTCGGTACGCCTGCGCCCACCGGAGTCGCAGCTTCTGCTTCCTCCATTGCCAAGAAGGTGTCGAGTGCCGTTTCGAGCGCGTCGAGTTCAGCGGAGGCGGTTCTTTCGACGCAGGTCGAGAGCGTCAAATCGGCGGTGCACGACGCGACGAGGTCGACGCCTGAGGGGGTTAAGGAGCATGCGACGTCCGTCGCTTCGGTCGTTTCGAGCAAGGCTGTGAGGGCGAAGAAGCCTTTGGCCAAGAAGGTCGCGAGCGTGTCCAAGTCGGCGGAGGCGGTCGTGTCGAGCGTCAAGTCGGTCGTGCACGATAAGACGAGGACCACGCCAGAGGGAGTGCGGGAGCACGCTACTTCGGTCGTTGCGGCGGCTTCGAGTAAGGCCGCTAGCCTCAAGAAGCACGTCGAGCTCTGAGCCGCCCTCTGGGTGTCGGCTCTGGCTTTGCGAGGGTAGGAGGCGAGGGAGGGAGGAGGGGGGCGGGCACCCAACGTCGCCGGTCGCCGCGTAGGTCACGACCAATTGCTGTGGATAACCAACCCAAAACAACGTTTCCGCGGCTCGCGCCATGCCTACCCTTCCTACATGTCCTAAAACGACCCGTTCCTCTGTACCTCGCCTATCGTTTCTCCAAACTCTACTCTCTCGAAACCCCATTTTTCCTCC
Organism: Pseudohyphozyma bogoriensis; assembly: GCA_024364755.1. NCBI lineage: Eukaryota > Fungi > Basidiomycota > Microbotryomycetes > Chrysozymaceae > Pseudohyphozyma > Pseudohyphozyma bogoriensis. Next base: position 147,637 of record JALBUQ010000032.1, read on the forward strand.
CTCATTTCGACTCCTCCTCCTCCCGCGCCGATAATCGGCTCTCCTTATCTCCACCTCTTACTGCCGCCGCCTCGCTCGCCATTGTTCCTCTTCCTCACATCCCTTCGCTTGCCGGGCCGATCTTGCACGATTCACATGCCAAAACAATGGAGGATCAGCTCCCGACCCACAACTCACGCCCATCGCACCCATTTCCCAAACTGCTGGCATGCTGCGACGACGTCACGCGTTTCGCACGCTCCCTGCCGCCATCTTTGTTGTCTCACCCGCTCCTCTCCCCCTCCCTCCTCTTCATCGACCTTTCCTATTTTTCTCTAAAAACACCCTTCGCTCCCTCCGTACGAAGCTTTACCCCCCATTTCGCCATTCCTCTTGTCCCCATCCCGCCTCTTTTTTCCCAAGCCCACCGCTTCGCTGCGAGGGGGAGTCGCCGGCCGGTCTTCGGCCTCCGCCTTTCCGCCCTCCGCCTCCCTCCGCCTCTACCGCATGCTCGAGCACGAACCCGCTCAAGCCCACCCGCTCAAAACAATCGTTCACACAAGCGAGATGACGCAGGTCACTTCTCCTCTCTCCTTTCCTCCGCCTCCGCACGACCACCTCTCCGCGCACACCGCGTGGATCCTCTCATCTGCCTTTACCCTTTTTTACCTCGATTTTTTTCCTTCCTGTATACCCCTTCTACCCCCCTCAAAAAGTGTCTCTCTGTGCTGAAATGTGTGCGAGAATTTCAACTGAGTTCGAAGTGTTCTTTCCGTTGTCGTTGTCTCTGAGCATTCCAACAGAGGCCACTGGTTCGGGATCCACGAACGTGCCCTCTTCGCTCGCTTCGCAAAATGAAAAGGAGAAGGCGGGTGCTGAATCTGAACATCTTCAATTCATCATGACCCAATTGATTGTGTGCTGTTTCTGAAGGGGGCATGGGCGTGTTGGCGCAGAAAGAACAAGAGAGGGAAGGCACGGAAAAGAGGAATGACGTACTGCCCTGATTCAGTCATTAAAGGCTCCGCTGACGAGGCGCGACCCTCGAGGAAGGGATCCCCAAGCACCCAGAGGCAAATCTATCGCACAATTGGGGCCAGCGTTGCTCTCTCCTTCTCGCAGAAACGACGACGAACCTCTGAGTCTTGGTCGTTTGAAATTCCTGCACCGCCGCCCCAGTTCCACCGTAGCCGCTAGCACAGGAGCGACCACACGGCACGGCGACCACACGGCCGAGCGAGCGAAACGGCGCCAGACGAGACTCGCCTAGCGTCCTTTTCTTTCGCAAGCCAGCGACACACCCGCGCGCCAGGCTGAAGCGTTGCTCCAGAGGCCTGACCTTGTGGGAAAAAGGTATTTACGAACACGTAAGTAATCACGCCTTCTGAGCGCTCCCCCAGAGGGTGGCCGCCCGCTGATCGACTAGTGCGGCTCCGCTCTGGCTGAGGGCTCTGCGCGCGCCCGCTGTTCCTCCTTGCTAACTCCACCCTCTGTACACCTGGCGACAGGCCACAACTTGCATTACTTTTTGGTTGCGTAGCGACAGCCGTCTGGGACGCCCCCTCGCCTCGCCGACCCCCGCGCTCGTCCGCTCGCTCGCTCGCCCTCCGCCAGCAGTTGATCGCATCAGAGGGTCCCCCAGCCCCGCCTCCGACTTGCGCCCCTCCCTCCCCTCCCTCGCTGCCGTCCCCTCGCTCGCGTCGCTCGTCGCACAACTCGCACGATCTCAGATCTAGCGACAATGTCCAGCCAGGACCCGTTCGCGTTCCACCCGCCGTCGCTCTCGCCCTCGTCGCACTACCCAGAGACGAGCAACGCTCCGTTTTCCCACGCCCGCCCGTCCTCCTCCTCCTCCCCCGCCGATGGCGCGCCCACCACGAACGGCCACTTCCGGAGCCTCTCGTATGGCGCCGACCCTGCAGCAGGCAACGACGACGACGCCGCCGAGGCAGCCGAGCGCCGCGACTCGTTTGGCGGCGACCCTCGCCCGTCGTCCGACAGTCCGCCGTCGACGTCGACGTACGGCACGAGCACGTTCACGCACTCGGTCCACGGCACCTTCCCTCAAGCGCCGTTCCCAGGGCACGGCGTCAACGTGCGCAACACCCGCCCCATGACGGCGCCGTCGTCCGTCTCGGCACCTTACTTTGGCGCGGCCCACTACTCGCCCACCCAACCCACCGTCTCGTCCTCGTTCTACGCCCCGCCCCAGTACCTCTCGAACCCCATCCCGAGGAACACGTTCCAGTACTCGGTCGACAGCGGGGCACCGACCGCCGTCGAGCACGACCACGACGGCGGCGAGGCGGTCTTCCGCGCGCGGAACTTTAGCCTGCCCGAACTCGTGGGCCTCAACAGTGGTGGCGGCGGCCTCCCTGACGAGCCGCGGTACGCTTCTGGCGGAGGATCCCCACCATCCACCTTCTTCTACGGCGTACCTCCGCCCAGAGCGGTCAAGGAAGACGAGCTGCATCATGCCGGCGGGCCTCCTCGCCCGACCGCGATCTCTGGCCTCCCGCCGCACCACGCTCTCTCGTCCTCCCCGGAGCAGTCTTACGATTCCCGTCCGACCACCGGCGACTCGCATACGACTTCCTCGTCGCACACCACCGTCGGCCCTCCTGGATCGTTCGTCCCGCCCGGCCACATCTCGGGGTACCACCACCAGTCCATGGCGTTGCGGGAGCAGTTGCCGCCACCGCCGCCGCCGCCACACGGAGGAGCGCAACACCATGGTGCGGACGGGAAAGTGTACAACTTTATTCAGCAGGCTGGTCAGTCGACCAAGAGGCCTAGGAGGAGGTACGACGAGATTGAGAGGTTGTATGACTGCAACTACCCGGGGTGCACGAAGGCGTACGGCACGTTGAACCACCTCAACTCGCATAAGACGATGCAGAAGCATGGACCTAGGAGCACGCCTGCTGGTGCGTCTTCTTTCTCTCTCCTTTCTTCAGGGTGAAGCTGACGTTGTGGAATTTCCCGCGAGCAGAGTTCAAGGACCGACGGAAAGCCTGGCGCGAAGGCAAGAAACGAGAAGCCGCCGCCGCCGCCGCCCGAGCTGCCGAGCAAGGACTCGACCCCACCACCGTCAACGGCAAGCCCAAATCCGCCTCGGACCCCATCCGTCCCACCCCTCGCCCGCGACCCTCGACCTCGGCGGGAGAGTACTCCTACATCCCCCCGACGCCCTTCATGTCGTCCGTTGGCGCGCCCCACGCTTCCTACGCTCTCCCTCCTCCCCCTCCTTCCTCCGCTGTGCCTTACCTCGAGTCCCAGGCTCAGGCCGCGACGGCGACGACTCAGCCAGAGTGGTACCCCGGCCACACGTACGAGCAGCCGAGCTACCATGGCGTCCGACCGCTCACCGCGCCTTCGTATTACTCGAACGTCGTCCCTGCGTTCGGGTTCACCCATGCCCAGGTGAATGGAGGAGGGTCACCACACCTCAGTAACGGGTTCGGAGGGGTGGACCACGTGGGAGGAGGGAGGAGGATGAGTCTGCCCGGGGGAGGACAGTTCGGGTTCAGTCACGATCAGAGGTTCCCGAGTATCTCGGAGGAGTACGATCCCCATGCTGTTGTCGGTGGGAGGGTCGAGGACGAGAGGAAGACGGTGGACTCGTTGGTGCATTAGGTTCGGCGGGCGGGCGTTCGGAACTGGATTTCGTGTACATAGGCTTTTCCTTTCTTTGTTAAACCCCTCCTGGATAGTCCTTTCTTAAACTCTTTCTAACACCCCTTATTGTATCTACTATTTCCACCCACCTTTTTTCCCATCCTTCTCCCTCCGTTCTTGCCGTTTAACTTTATCGTATACACATCCCTCCTCCCTTCCCCCTCTCACTCCATGGCCAGAGCCTTCCCCTCCCTCTTACCTTTTTTTGTTTGATTTTCCCTTACCTAAGTGCTCGTCAGTGGAGGCTGGCCCCTCATCTATTCCTTACAGATGTAACAAGTAGTCCCCTCATCGAAATGGGTTCATCTTAATTGCCTTCGGGATCGCGAGACGAGGAGAGGAACGAGCAAGTGGCCCCAGAGATCCCTTTATATGCTATGAAACAAGCAGTCACCGAAAGATGTGACCACTTATTGTCGCGAGAAAGGACGAGCTGTGAAGTCCACGGAGCTCTCGCGACTTTGAAAAATCTCGCGCCCCCCTCCTCCCCGCGCTCGCCTCCCTCCTCCCTCCTCCATCCCATCCCTCCCCCCTTCAAACCTCGACCACTATGTTTAGAATAATCACGCCTAAACCCCTTCCTTTCTCTCGTACTTCGTTCGACCCAGCACCATCAGAAACGATGGAAGACGTGCTCATGGACGAGGACTTTGAGGCAGGCGACGACGAGAATGGGCCGAGTCGGGCTCGAGCTGTTGGTGGAGGGAGGGTGACAGGACCTGGAGAGGTGATTGCTGATGCTGGGAGGTGGATGAGGTGCGGATGTTTCTTGCTTTAGAGTGGAGAGAGGTGTGCTGATGATGCTCGGGCGAAAGGGGTCACGGAACGTATGTCCAAGACGAGAAAGTGTTGGCGTCCGTAGCGGGAACGTTGGAGAGGGTCAACAAGTTGGTGTCGGTCAGGCCGTTGAGGACAAAGTGAGCTCCTCGCTTTCCTGGTCAGAACGAGCGAGCGCGTTGTTGATCTTGAGCGTGGGGCAGGTATCGACCAGAGGTGGGAGATTTGGTCGTGGGGAGGATCGTCGAGGTACGTTTTGAGTTGAAGGGAAGAGGAGCGACGTTGCTGATGGAAGGATGGGGGGCGACAGGTCGGTCCGAAACGATGGAAAGTCGAAGCCCACGCCGCGCAGAACGCCGTCCTCATGCTCTCGTCCATCAACTTGCCTGGCGGCGTGCAGGTTCGTGTTGTCACTTGATGTTTTCAGAAGGGGAGCGCAAGCTAAAAGAGGGCGATTTCTGCAGCGACGGAAACTCGAGTCGGACGAGCTGCAGATGCGGACGTTCTTCCAAGAGGGCGACTTGCTCGTCGCGGAGGTACAGGCGTTTTTCGCGGACGGCGCCATGAGTTTACACACCCGTTCTCTCAAATACGGCAAAGTCCGTCCTTCTTCCTTCCTCGCATTTCTCGCCCCAAACCCCCTTGCTCACGCCGCTTAATAACGAACAGCTAAAGAACGGCCTGCTCGTCGTCGTCCCTCCGTCGCTCATCGTTCGACTCAAATCACATTTCCACACGCTACCGTTCGGAGTCGATTTGATCATTGGGCTGAACGGGTATATCTGGGTGTCAAAGACGGTCGCGAAGCCGAAAAAGGCGGATGGGGAGGAAGAGGGCTTTGGAGAAGAGAGTGGAGAGGGCGTTTACAGTGGTGTGAATGAGGTGAGGGATCCTCTTTTTCTCCTGCTAGAAATGGCACACTTAGCGTTTCCATCGGCTTTCCTTGTCTTTCTTCGCCGACACAGGACATCTCCCCCTCGACACGACTCTCCATCTCGCGCATCGCCATCCTCCTCAACCTCCTCGCCGCGCACTGTATCCCCATCTCAGCCGACATCATCACGGAAGCTTACCACGTCTCAGTGAACCTGTGTGGAGAGGATGCAGAGGGCGTGAGGAGCTTGGCGAGGCCAGAGATGGGGGAAAATGTGTTGAGGAGCTTGGCGCTGGGCGCGGCGGAATGAGCTGAGGGATGGATGGAGATATTGGGTAGAATTGTGGATATGTGAAGTCGTGAATTGTAAGATTAGAGATCCTCTCCCACTTTCGTGCAGTCAGTCTGAGAGATGACACGTGGTCCGCGCCTGTACGATCGCTCTGGTCGCTTCTGATCGCTGATTGAGGGGAAGGGAAGCACTTGTAGACTAAATCCGTCAGGCCAGATGCGGTTCTGCCTATTTCTCGACGAGTCGTGTCAGTCATCCCTCTCGCCAAGCACCTTGTCGGCGACAAGCCAGGAAACACTTGTGGGAAGCCCGCGGACCCTGACTTGCTCGCATCGTCCTACCATCCTGCAGAAATAAGACAAAATGTTGTTTCTTCTTCAACAACCGTTCTTGAGCGACGTCATGAAGTCTCACAGGCGGTCTGTTGCACCCGAACGACCAACTCCAAGTCTCAACGGGCTTAGGCTTGGTCGTCAGTTGCCACGCGACCGAATGAATTCCTTGCTTCCAGAGTCGCATGTTGAAACCGAACTGAAAACCGGTGGAGTGAGTGACGACAAGCGGAAGTTGAGCGTGTAATTGGTGAGATGGACCCCACCACTGTCACGCTCCAGTTCGGCGTGGAGCACAAGGAAGCCGCACATGAGGAGGTAGCAGGAATAAGGCATGGACGTACTCGGTGTCCGATTCATTGGCTTTGTCTAGCATGATCCCTTTCTGTAGTCACCGTGGTTCGTGCGGTGCGCAAGACCGCTTTCCTTAGGTCGGGACTGCTCCTCAACGTGTCCCAAGTCTCCTCAGGGGAACGTAACCTGACTGAGCTTACCGAACGGTCTCTCACTGATCAATCTTTTCAAGAAGAATGCCTCAAAGCAGGTACTGACGCCACTGCGAGATACCAGAAACAGTTCCGTACAAGCGCACGTGGCGTACCACCACATTCCGGAACTCGCCTTTCTTCGCCACCTCACCTCCCATCAAGGACCTGTTCGCCTCCCCCTTCTGGCGACTTTGTGAGGAAACAAATCTCCAGTGACAACGGTGGCGACAGGTCCCCTCCCTCCCCTGGACGATTCACCACCCAACAAGGCAACACCACCTTCCGTTTCGGAATCGAGAGGCAGCGCGCGGGCGCGAAGCACGAGAGGCACGCTCACCCAAACGAGTCGCCTGGCCCAGGAAACGATCTGCGCTCGTAAGGGAAATAGGCAAGAGGGAAGGGGAGGGTATCAGGTTGCAATAAGAGGAGACGGGAAGGTGCTCCTATATGGATATGAAACAAAGTACGACGGGAATGAAAGCGTTGATGAAGAAGGTCGGGTGGTGCCTCTACGACGACGAGGGGCCGTACACTTTGGCAGCCTTGCCCAGAGCCCAGATGGTCCAGGAGCTGAATGTGCGGGGAGATGGCTATTCAGTGAAGGTGAGAGGATGTGAAGTGGTTCAAGAGACTCACAACACAAAGTTCGGGTACTCAATCGTGACGTTGTGGTTGAAACTGAGGGAGGATCAGGGTCAGCGTCGTGAAGTGTCGGAGAGATCGCACTCTCATTGAGAAAGAGCGCGAGTCGCAAAGAATGGAGAGAAAATGATATAACTCACACTCCCATGATGCTCTCAACCTTCCAGCTTCCGTCGAACTGCTGCCTCTCCATGATGAGCCTGCATCCCCTCTTGATCGGCTCCGGGTCGGGGTAGTGCGCGTGAAGGAGCGTGAGGACGGCCCAAGCGGTGTTGACCACCTGGGAGGTGACGTTGTGGACGTAGACTCTCGATTCGCACGACTGTGAGAGAGAAAATCGCCGTATTCAGCATCCCTGCGTACACGTGTGTCGAGCGCTTCGCGAAAAGCAGGTCTTTGATAGAGTGGAACCCACCTTGAAGCTCTCTCCCCACCCGCCGTCATCCATCTGTTTCGACAGCAAGAAGTCGCAAGCCTTCTTGACGCTCTCCGAGTTCTCGTACGTCTCGCCCGCCAACGACAAGCTTTCGACGGCAAACATCGTGGCGTAGGTGAAACACTGAGGAGCAGTATCATTTAGATACGTACAGAAGGCTCATCATATGTAAAGGGAGGACTCACGACACCCCAAGATCCGTACCACGACCCATCAGCGCGCTGTTCGTCCTTGATGAAGTCGAACGTCGCGTTGATCGCACGCTCAATTTCGGCCGGTCGGTAGTCGGGGTACTTCTTGCGGAAGAGGTTGAGAGCGGTCACGCCTACATCGTGCAAGGTGCTGGGGTCAGCCTTTCCTCTCAGAAGCTGGGTTTCCCGTCAGGAAGGAAGAAACGAACAAGCAGTGCTGCACTCGGGGTAGGCGACCTCGATCATGATCTTGGCTGCACGGTTTTCGCATAAGCTCACGATCCTCGACATACTGCGTCAAACACAATGACCCACCGAAGACCTCAGCAGGGTTGAGAAGCTCGAGGAACTCTGGGCCTCGGATGAGCTCGTACGACGCGAATCCTCCACTCGGGTTCTGAAGACTGTCGCGAGGAAGAAAGCATGAGCAATGTCGCACCAGCAAGACGTTTCAAGTGAAAGTGGGATCACCTGAGGATGAGGTCGATCGAGTCGCACATGCGCTCCTTGGAGACGAGCTGAGGCATCCCACTGGAAGTCTCCTTCAGATCAAAACTCGTCCGACAAAAGCGGAAGAAGATGAGAGACTCACGGTAGATCCTGAAGCATCATTACCGACTTAAGACCTTCTGCCGTACAGTCCGATACGGTATACCCCTGCTCCTTAGTCGAGAATCCCCAAGCTCCCTTCGTCTACGTGGCCCTTGCTCGTCAGCCCCGGCTCATCACAAGTTGCAAGGAAAGAGAGGGACGAACAGAATGCCTGAAAGCCTCATGGTACCACTTCGGGTTCTCCCTGATCTGCCCCTTGTCCAACCACTCCAACGCCTTCTTCGTGCTCTCGGCGTTCTCCTCTTCCGCTCCAAGACCCGTATCGACGAGAGCTTGCGTCATGAACGCCAAGTCCCAAAGTTGACTACCGTTCGTTCCTGTGAAAAAACACGGATTAAAGCAGTGTTTTGCGAGAAAAAAGGAAAGAGAAAAAGAGACGCACCACACATCATCATCCCCTCCTTGCTCATATACATGAAGTCCCTGACCTTCTCGACGTGCATCTTGAACGCCTCCGAATCCGGACCTTCCTCGAGCCAAACGCAAAGCATGTTCATCGCTTTCGAGACTGGTCCAATCGTCTGTCGCATCACACCCAGGCTCAGCACTCACCCTGCCTCTTTGCCGAACACATCATCACGACGCACCTGGTAGCTCGTGTTCTCATCTTCCATCTTGACCAGCTCGTAAGCCTTTTTGACCGCCCTCCTCCTAATAAACCCAGGTGCGTAGCCTTCATAGATGTTCAACACGCCGAACAAAAAGTCGGCGACGGCCGAATGAGGGGAGTAAAGGTCGACAGCGGCAATGTGGTTGCGCAGCGAAGGCCAGTTGATGGATTCGTAGGGGGTTGGATAGAGTTCCTGTCACCCCAGAGATGGATTTGTATTGAAGAGACTGAACACAACGGGAAATGTGGTGTAAAACGCACCTGACGAAGGGAGAGGAGGAGCGGGTTGAGCTCGGCCTTGAAGCCTTTACCGGAGAGGTAGCCCATGGGAATGTAGACATTTCGAGTATGAATCCACCAACGGTGCGGGTGGAAAGGAACTGTAGTCCGTGGTGAACGGGCTACATCAGCGGGTGAGGAGCGAGAGACGAAGAGGAGCAGTGACGAACGCCAGGTTGGGAGGAGCCACACTGAAGATGGAAGTTGTGAGCCTCGAAAGTTGAAGGGATAAATCTGAGGAAGGAGACTGTACTCACATTCGGCCGGTGTTGGATTGACGCCCTTCCACTCGTAGACGTTGAGACTAAAAAAAGGAACAGACCACGTCAGCTTATTGTTGTCACGTCTCTCAGAAGAAAACGACCTACATCGAGAGCCAGAACTTGCCCCAGCTGAAGGAGACATTTATCAGCTTATGGATCTCGTCGCTTTCAAGTAGAAAGAACGCACGAAGGAATGCCACCGGCTCCACCAAGCTGGTGCAGCGTTCCCCTCGCCTTGACCATCATCGGGTGCTCAGCATCCACACCAAGTAACCTCAACACGACGTAGTTGAGACCCGTTCCAAACACTGACGACTTGGACTCGGTGTGGCTGTGCACGGAGCAACGAGCGAGGGGCGTGAGCATCGTTTCTTGGTGGGGAGCGAGCTCGAGCAGCGAGCGCTTCGGCCAAGGCTCGGAGAGGATGGGGAGTGGATGGAACAGAGAACGCACATGCCCCATCCTTGGTCGTCGTGTCCACCGTGGCGTTGAGTGTTGAAGAGATAGCGAGAGATCTCGATCTGTTACGATGCACGAATGCTTGTTAGCTGTACTGAAGCGACACCGCGAGAGAACGGGGGATGCGACGCACCTTCCACTCCTCCGGAATGGGTTGCTTCGTGACATACATGGCGATGACGATGCCAGGTAGCAGGAACATTGGTCCTCCGTACTGTCCGCTCCAGTGCCCTGCACCCAAACACGCGCATCAGCTTGCTGCTCATCCCCCGCTTGGTTCGTCGCGTCCGGAAAACAAGGACGACGCGAGCGCACCATCGTCCGACTGCAAGCGCTTGTAGAAGTCGTAGCCTGTTCAAATGCATCGCATCTTAGCTTCATGCAAACTAGCTATAGTAAGAAGTACCACGCACCCTTCTGCGCCGCCTTCTTCATGTCTCCATCAACATTCTGCAGCCCGGGCACGACGGGCAGCGGCAAGCCCAGCGCGTGCTTTTCCTCATTGTTCTGCTCCCTCTCCCTCACATTGATCGGATCGTCACCCCAGACAGCTTCGTACGCCGTCGCTGGCGTCGGACGAGCGTAGTGCCAGACGTGACGGCCGCCATCACTCGACGAGTCGAGCCGCCAGAGGGTGGGGTCCGTCGCGCCGAGTGGGCCTGGTGGAGGGTAGTCCTTGGGCAGCGAGCGCGATCGTCCTAGTGGGACCGACATGGCTCAATTTTAGTGTGAGAAGTGAGGGCGAGACGGGTGATGGTCGGAGGATGAACAGGGGACGCCGAAAGTCAGCTGGACTTTGGACAATCTCGCTGCAGGTCCACGGACTTGGAGGCCACGCGTGACTTTTCGCATTAAGTTCCATTGATTCGGTTCTTGGAGCATTGCGGAGCTACCAAATACAAAATTCCTGTGACAAACTCTCAGAGAAGCTCTCTAGTTGTCTAAAGACCTCGCTGACGTGGCCTGCCACATTGACCGGGTTACTCATCATCTCCTTTGCAGTTGTTTCCCCTCTCACGAAGCTAACTGCACTAATGGCTTGCGCCTAGAAGCCAGCATAATCCTGGCGATACACCTTCGCAGTGCGACCCGACAACGGCACTCGTCCAACCGAAAGCTCCTTCCACTGGGGAAGTTTCAACGTCTGCCTCATCTTCTGGATGTCAAACTCCTCTCGACCAGGGGTGAGCATCTATGCATTGATATTTCGACTCGGTAAGTGAGGGTCCACCATGGCTTGCGGAGCGGGTGAAGGAAAAGCGTACGGCGCTGATGCAGTCCAATGCCTTGTCGAGCGCACTTTTGATGTGCTCTCCAAAAGTGACTTTCTTTTGCTAAACGTGTGGTTGTCCATCACTCTAGGAATCAGCTCCGAAAAGCGCTTCGCTGAAGGCTCCCTCAGCCAGAACTCAAGTCACTCACCGTCAAGCTCCACGCGATCAACGCCGACTTCAGAAGATCCACGGTCTGCAGCGAATAGTGGTCTACTCTTGCTTGTGGGTCCGGACTGTTGAAACGGATGTTGACCAGCTCAAAGTCTCCTTCCTGTGGAAGGATGTCACGGTAGAGGATCGCGAACTCGCGGTGGAGGTTGCTGAACGTCGTGGGGTTGTAGACTAAGCCGCATCGAGCGAGTCAGCTCCTAGCTTTTGATCAGAATTTTGAGAAAATTACTTGAATACACACCTGGCATGTTTCTGGCAGCTCCTGTGACGCAGGTTTCAACGGAGTGCTATGTCGAGTGATAAAAGGGATGAAGAAGGCGCCACGTGCAGGCTTGAAGCTCGCTTTGGTAATACACCAGGTCCGGAAGGGTGATGAATGAGAAGAAGAATGGTGTAAGATTGAGACTATGGTGCGAGCTGAAGTCCCAGCCGGACAGGATAGGAGCAGAAGCAGAGACCCTCCTCCGCGGAGTCGGGCGCCGACCTCCGCACAGCCACTCTCGTGTCATCTTGCAGTAAGAGGCGAAAGGGAGAACCACATCCATTTCCTAAAGGGTATACAGCTTTTACTCTTTCTGCTCAGAGTTCTGTTTGTAGACCTTCGCCATCCGGCCTTGAGGTGGGACCAGCAACGCGTGCGGGATTGGGACACGTCCAGATGAGACGTGATCGCTGGAGGGTAGAGGGATCTCGTTCGGGGTGTGAAGATCTTCCTTGAACTTGACGAAGAGGGCTCTATAGGTCAGTAGGTGCTTTTGAGCTAAACTGGCTAGAACTCACTTGGTAGACCATTCTCCAGAAAGTAGTAAAGTCTTCCTTCTCCCTTCTCTGGAACCTCGAGAACTTTGAGGAGTTGTAAATCTTTAGACAACACAGAGTTGAGTTATAGCAGTATAATAGAACTGTTCAAGCTTCTGAGACGCACTTGTTCGAGCACCCTACACGCCGTCGTCGCCGGTTCCCCTGCCTGCCTTGAGAGAGCCGCGCGGAGGTATCGTTAAGAGGAGGCGTAGGAGTGGACAAAGTCCCAAACGTCGGTCTGAACAAAAAGCTTGAGCAACACATGATTCGGCCTCTCCGAGCGAGATGAGAGGCACCCTCTTGTCTCACCGCCTGTTTGGTCTGCAAGGCCACGTGTGCTGTCAAAAAATAAGTGATCCGTCGACCTGATTAACTGATTGGCGGATCTCGAAAGGGGCTCTGGAGAGATGGAAAAACACTGTGCGAGTGCTATATTGACTTCTTGGGTGGAGGAATGTATCAGGACTTCTCAGCCTTGTTGTGCGATGCTTGCTGTGCGCCCGGAGCCGATTCTAGACACGTCAACCCGCAAAGCAGCACGGGGCGAACATTGGAGTAGCTCATTAGTCACCATAACAGGAAGTCACAATTCACAATCACATATTTATCGTCCCCTCACGGCGCTGTTTTCCACCGTAGACTCTACAAATAAACGCCTCAACCGCACGCCGTCGTCTCGGCGCGTCTCGACACAGTACAAACAAATGGCACCAAACACTATGCACACTCGCGGCCTTCCTCCCCTCCATAAACCAAAATCGCCACCTCCAATCGCACCACGAATCCTGCCTCTCCCCGACTCAGAGGTAATACTGCGCGCGATCCGCACCGACGCCATACTCTTTGAGCGCGGCACTCAAGTCCTCCATCGTAAGCACCGTCCTTGTCCGATCCTGCTCAGTCTCACGTTAGCTCCCTCATACTCCTAATAAGAAGGATAAGGAGAGAAAAGCGGACCTTAGCGCCTCCACCACCAGTCCTCCCACCTGGACCTGCTGCTGTTCGCGTACGAGCATACTGGAAAGCGTCGGAAGAGATGGACGAGATGAAGCGCTGGGTCGCTAGTGCTAGGAGTCGTTTCCTGTTCGTGATTAATTGGTGGGTGGGAAGAAGGGAGGGGACAGGTTAGTTGATTGGAGGGAGGGGAGCGAGGAGCGGGGAGACACGAACACTCGGACATCGGAGGTCTCGAAGCCGGATCGTTGGAGGTAGTAAGAAGTTACTTCGTCAGGGATCTGCGGTACCATCAAGAGGGCAAAGGGAAGGATAATGGAGGTCAGCGATTGATGTTGTCACGACTCTTGGTGACTCCAAGCCTCGCGACCTTTGCTCGTGGTGTTCGCCTTCTCCTATAGCCAACACACCACCCACAAACAGCCGTATCCCAATCCAGCAACAGACTACTTACGACCGGTTTCCACTCGTCCATACTCTCCAACAGCTCGGCCAAATCGAGATCATCGCGCTCCTGCTCGAGCTCCTTCTTGCTCTTGGGCTTGTCCGAAATCACCGCCGTCGTCTCGCCTTCTGCTCCCTCTGTCGATGCTGATGCCTGAGCTGTGGAAGCGGCGCCGTTGGTGAGGGTCTGAGCGATGCCGTTGGACGAGGAGGTGGAGGCGAGCGGTTGCGAGGTCGACTGGAGCGGTTGCGACGACGCGGGTTGCGAGAGGAACATGTCTTGGGGGTTCATTGTGGCGCGTTTCGAGTAGTGGTAGTTTCTGTATGTATATATCAGGTCCCTTCTGTCGTCGTCGTCGTTGTCGTTGTTCAAGGCAGGCCAGAGCCTGAGGCCAGCTCCCCCAGGGCGACACTTGGGGACGGTGGACTCGTCCAATCGCCCAAATTGCGGCGCCGTCGAAATTGGACTTGGGCGGGTTGCTTCCTTCCCTTCGTCGTCGTCGCTTTTCTCTCCCCCTCGTCAACCACCCCCTTCCTACATCAAAAATGTTAGTGTAACTTCTGCTTCCATCCCTCTGACCATCCCTCTCCGTTCTCGCGGAAGAACGGCGAGTCGAGGAGCGCTGGCGGCAGAGAGCGAAAATTTCGTTCCTCCAGCCGCCGTTGCGCACGATCTCGAGGCCATGTAGCTGACCATAGTCCACATCTACAGGGCCCCCGCTGCTACCAAGAAGGTCAAGAAGTCTTCGGACAACATCAACTCCCGTCTCGCCCTTGTCATGTTCGTCCCCATTCCTCCACTCACACCATCCACCTCCCACTGACCCTCTCCTCGCCTCCAACAGCAAGTCGGGCAAGTACACTCTCGGCTACAAGTCGTGCCTCAAGGGCATGCGCTCGGGCAAGTCGAAGCTCGTCCTCATCTCCGGCAACTGCCCTCCCCTCCGTCGCTCGGAGCTCGAGTACTACGCCATGCTCTCCAAGACCCCCGTCCACCTCTACCAGGGCTCCAACGTCGCCCTCGGTACCGCCGCTGGAAAGCTCTTCCGTGTCGGTGTCATGTCGGTATGTCTTGTTTCCCTTTTTGGTGGTTTGTTATGGGAAAAAGGGGAGGCGCGCGCGCGTGAGGCGAGGCCAGAGAAAATTCGGCCCAGGCTTCTCAGCTGCCGTCCCTGCCCCCACTACTCTCTTTGCTCGCACAGTCGCTGATTATTTTTCCTCTTTCTCCTTGACAGATCGAGAACCCCGGAGACTCTGACCTCCTCGCCTCGTTCTAAGCGAGTGCGCACCCAAAACCGCGCTAGCGGGCCATTCCTCCTCCGCCCTCCCCTTCTCGACGTTTGATTTTTCTCCCCAACCCATCTTTATCAACTCGACGACCCAACCTCCCTATACCTTCGGATGGACGAACGGATGGCATGAAGGCGAAGAGGAGGACGCAAGCCGTAGAATAGATCGTTGTTTTACACGCCCGCACTCCCACTTTGCTCTAGATTAACGTTCTGAGAAGAGGTTGTCCTTAAGTGGCCCTTGGAGATCGTTTATCGTTCTTTCCTTCTCTGTTTGTTTCCCTCGTTTGTTGTCTTTGGTCTAGGTGAGTAGTGGGCCGCTGAGCGTGTTGATGGGAAAGGGTGCTTGAAATCATTCGTCGAGATTCCTCCCATTTATGGTTTTGTTAGTGTTTGAGAGTTGAGAGGAAAGAGTACCGGTAACTTGGAAGTGAACAGACACGACAACACTATCGCCTGAGGGCCACGTGTCCACCTTTGTCCGCCTCGCTTCGCCTGCCCGCTTTCCTCAAGCTCCTCGAAATTGTCGACTTATCCTGAACACTCTTAATGATGACTTTGATGGCACCTAATCTCCTTATGTTCGACGATGCCCACACACCACATCACCGCTCGTCCAAATCGGTCTGGACGCAGCTCGCTCACCTTCGCGCTGGCTGCCGTACTCTCTCTTCGCTGCTCCCTCCCGCTCCTCAGCTCTCCCTAAGCACCTGAGCCACAATCTCTTACTATTGACCCACAAACTCCCTCACCTCCACCTCCCTTCCCTCTCAACAACCCGCCCACCACACCGTCCCGCTCCTAACCAGGTCCAGGAGCAAGAATAGCCCACCCGCGAATGCCAAGATCTTTTCTCTCCCTATTTTCGGCTCGAACCCAGGAAACTGCTCTCTTCGCTCTGTTGAGCTCCTCAGGGTCTGTTGAGATGGATTTAGAGGGGTACTGAGATTGCGTTCATGAGCCATGCTACCCGCCAAGTGTCTGTTTGTCCCTTGGGGCGCGCCGGGGGCTGATGGTTCCCCCCGCCCCTCCCTCCTATGCTCCCTCCCGCCACGGACCACTGATGTCTATATACATGAAGAGAGAGCGAGCTACTGACTCTCCCCAGTCCAACTCGTGAACCTCCTCACCCCCCTCCCGACGGTCTGCCCAGCATGAACTTGACCACGTGTGTTGTACCCCGTCGACTCAGCAGCGTGCGCCTGCTGTACGGGGACAGCGACCTGAGCCTGCAGGAACGGGAACGCGCGGAGCGTCTCTGGTGCTACGGTTCCCTGCGGCTGCTGCTGCTGTTGCTGCTGGGCGAGGGCGAAAGGCGAGGAAGAGGCGGCGGCGGCGAGGTACGTCGCGGAAGTTGGCGACGAGTCGACCGAATGGGGGTGGGACGGCGCGTACTCGAGTAAAGCCGGCGGGTAGCTCAGCGCGAGTGGGTCGGTCGCGTAGAAGTCCGCTGGAGAGGTCGAGGGGATGTGCAGGTGGAGGTTCGTGTCCGAGACGGAGCGGGACAGCTGCAGAGGCGCGTCGGGGTAGTTCCCGACGAGGGCGTACGTTGGCTGTGGTTGCTCGCTCGCAGCGGACGAGCCGACGGAGGAAGGACCGACGGAGCTGATTGGGGTGGTCGGGGAGTGCGATGCCTCAGGAGAGACTGAGCCGGCTTGGTCCTGGTGACCCTGCAGCGCGAGCCCTAGGTCCTCCCGAGACGCTCGACGAGATCCGTCTGAGGGATCGGACGAGAGCCCAGCGGACTCGAGCCGCTCAGAGAGGACGCCGACGACGGAGCGGAGTCGGATGATCTCGGCCTCGAGATCTTCGTTGGGAGTTACGCGGTTGCTGTTGGAAGGGAAGGAATTAGCGGGGAAGAGGAGGAGCGGGGACGAGTGCCGAGCGCCGTGGAGGAAGTGAAGCAGGGAGATTGAGGAGGATGGTGAGGGAGATAAGCGGGGTTGACAGTGAGGAGGACTCGTCCATAGGGGATGTTTGAGTATATTGGGCATGTAGGAATACTCACATGGGTACGGCTCGCTCCCATTCGCATGTGAGACCGCGCTGTAGTCACCCCCAACAAAAGCCCCAACGTCAGCCCCCTGCCCTTGCCCACTCAAAGAAATCACTACACACCATCAAGCAAGGTGAACAAGGTTCATTCTTGTCGCATTTTATCTTCTTGACTGTAGTGCGGGAAAGAACGTGCCCGTGCCCGTCAGTGTTGGGCGGAGGCGGTGCATGGGAAAACTCCAAGAGAGACTCACTGATGCAGTTCTCGCCTGGGTGGAGGTAAAGGTCCCCCACCAAGAAAATCAGCGTCAAGTCCGAAGCACATCAACCACAGTGGATACTCACAAGAAACGTATCTGCATTGACGAGAAAAGCAACCGTCAGACAGGCACGTCGAGGGACGATGGGAGGAACTCAAGGACGCACTTGCGGAACCTCTTGTATCTCGGCCTGTTCGCCGACGGAGGAGCATAAGGCACAGCCGAGGTAGTCGTAGTAGTCATCATCTGAGTAGGACTAGCAGTGCGAACAGGGCACATCAATGGCGAAAAGTGACTGGAAGGAGAACAAGGAAGGGAGCCAAGCTGTCAACGTCTCGGAATCGGAAGCTGCAAGCGACACGATTAAGCTCGGAAAAGGAGACCCGCACGGCTCAATTAAAAAAGAGGTGAACTAAAGGGCGAGACGAACGACAGCAAAAGTCTCGGAGATGAGTGATGGAATCCAGGGACCCACGCCGGCGCGCCAACCCGCCCCGATGCAAGGGACTTTTCTCGACGGCGAAGTGCTGAGCTGAGACGCTGCAGCGCCCGGCGGAGAAAGGGTCGGAGGGGACGTGGATGTCCCGTGGAGCCCGAACGAACCACGCCTAGTTCGTGTGAAGAGTGGAGTTTACACGTGCAAGAGCGCTTTCGCTCGTTCGTGGCGAGCAATGAGTGAATGCCTCGACAACGCGGGTGGGCGGAAGGTGGTGGTCAAGAGACAAGGAGAGTGCGAGGACAGGGTGGTGGCAACCGTCCCCGTCCTTGTCCTTGTGAGCTGTCTCTGCCTCTCACAGCTCAGGGTCGGAACCTCCATCGCTTGCCGCGCGCAATCTTATCTCCTAGCCCACAAAGTGGCGACCCGCGCCCTGTGCCGGCGTGGCGTCGTTGGGGACGAGTGGTTCGACCTGGTGTGGATTCGGAGGTAACGTCAACAGCAGGGTACGTACTCAATCTGAACCGTCAAACTGCGAGGATGTGCAAGGTGGATGAAGAAATGCACCAGCCACATCTACGGCCCTCACATCGATCGCCACGTCACCCGCCGCTCACTTGGTCTCCTTCTTGAGCGCCAACTTCCTCCTCGCCTCCTCCTTCTCCTCCTTCTCCTGGATCGAGATCTTCTCCAACAAGTGCTCAACTTCAGGAACGACGATAAACTTCTTCGACGTCTGGCCCATCATGAGCAACGCGCGATTCGGGTCACTCTCCGGACGCTGTTTCCCTTCGGCGACGGGTTCCGATGCGGGATCGTGATCGAGAATGGCGACTTCTTGGAGGAAGGAGGGTTGAGCGGCGGCCAGAACCTACGAGAAGGTAAACAGTCCGGAGATAAGCATCACCTCTTTCACGCGATTTTTAGACGAGCAAGCGAGAACTCACCTCGTAATGAAGGTCGTTGTTGATCCTCAACGAGACCTTGCCGCTCCTATGCACGCACAGCTCTCCAATCTGACCTTCCTCTGTCGACCACCTCGCACCCTTGTTCGCTCGCGGTCCGGCGCGTCCCCACTCTGGCGGCGTCTTCTTCCTCGGTACCGGCGTCGCTCCAGGCTCTCCAGGCTCAGGCTTGGGCTTGACGTCGGTTGGGTCACCATGCAGCGCGTTGACGAGAGCAGGGAACTTGCGTGGGAATTGGAAGATGTAGAGGCGTTCGGTGTTGGGGTCCTGCAGGGTCGATTGAAAGGAGGGATGGGACGTTTCGTCGGTAAGCATGAGACGAGCTCGTGAAAGAGGAGAGAGAGACGGAAGAGACGAACCGAAACATCGAAATCGTCTCGAAGCTCGGCGCCTGGTGTAGCCTTCTTTTCGTCCTCGACAATGACAGACGCTTTCGAGTCGGTTTCGAGCCCGGGTGTCGCAGTGGCGGAGAGGCGGAGCGACGAGTCGTCGGAGGGTTCTGGCTTGACATCTGGTGCTGCAAGCGGAAATAGAAATGGGCTCAAAATGGTGGTGAAGAATAGGGCAAAAGAACACTGCACACCTTCAGACTTGAGCCTCGCCTGCTGTCGCTGCGTCCTCCTCTCCAAAGCAGACCTCACGACCTTGGGATCACGCGGCAAGATCAAAGGCGCCATCTCGCCCTCTGCTCCAATATCGTTCAAGTCCCTAGCCCTGAGACGCCATACTCCATCGTCCTCGTCCTGCTCGAGATCCGAGTCGTCTGGGTCGGCCTCCTTCTCCTCCTCGTCGTCGAACTGGCCTTTCCGCTGAGGTCCTCCTGCAACTCGGTTCATGACTCCCAACCCGCTGGCGAAAGTTCGTGGTGTGAATCCTCGTGCTGTGTAATGTAGAGGTTAGTTGCATGCCTCAAACGAGCTGAGCGTACGAGTAGAGAGACGACTGACGGGGTCCCGTAGGTCCTTGAGCCATCGGTCCACTGGCAGTCATCTCGAGCTCCCTCCTCTCGCCTCTGCCTCTTCCACGACCTCTGCCTCGTCCTCGTCCAAAGCCAAACTCGTTTTCCTCCATCTTGACGTCTCTGCAGACACGGCGCGCAACGAGCACAAGAAAAAACAAAGCCGTCAGCAAATCTGCTCGCGCTCATGATCCACCACCTGCAACAAGCACGACGACTCACACATCATCATCATCATCATCGTCCTGCACGACCTTCGTCTTCCTCTTCATGTTGGGCACAAACTTGAGCTTCGCCACGCCCGACGGCTTCTCTGGCTTCTTCGCGTACTCTGACGCGCCGAGCAGCCCGCCCACCGGCCTCGCCTCCTTCCCTGCTCCACCTGCACCACCGAGCGTCCCCAACCTCCTCTTCGCCGGTCCAGCCCTGGCCGAGTCCGGCTCCGGCGCGTCCTCCATCGCCGCGTCGCCGTCGTCGTCGAGCTCGAGTTGCGAGGTGCTCGCGGCGGGAGCGGGCGTCCCCTCGTCCTCGGTCACGGTCGAGGAGCGGCCTCTGCCTCGTCCTCGTCCTCTGCCTCTGTTGATCGTCGGCTTGATGTCCTCCGACATTCTGATGGTGTGCGGGTCGTGATGAACCTGTCGGGCGCGTGCAAAGCACAAACTTTCGGCCCCGCCTTCGCTGGCGAAGGGAAAAAAAGACACGGGAAAAGGCAGAAATTGACGTGGCGCAACCTGGTTGCGTGGCTCAAAACTTATTTCTGGGGTTCTTTGTTGATCGAAAATCACTTCTATGGAGACAAGTAGCAAGCGAATCGACTCGGAACTTCGCTGGGTTGACAGAGATTTGCACTGTGAGTGGGTACGAAGCTGACGTGGTTCCTATCATGAGAGGGACTACAGAAACGTCGACAAAGTTGTCTGCTCTTTTCTTACGAGATAAGTGCTCCCTCTAAACACGATCTATCTAATATCATCCTGCTTTCAGAAGCACTTGCTGTCGCAAAGAGCGAACGAAGCCTGGAAGGCACGAAGCTAAGATACCAGGCAGCGTTAGAAGGCAGCAGACAGTGTTGTAAGAGCTTGTAAAGACACTGACAAGCGTCAAGCTTGATGCACCTTTGCCGTTCTCTTTCTGTTTTGCAAGGGTGTCTGTCAAACCGCCCTTTTTGTTGCGTCCGATTACGACTGCGCTGTGCGGGAAACAAACCCGACCCAGATCTGTGGGTCCACGTGGTCCTCCTTGTTCTAGCTGTTCTTTTTGCTAGACTCCTGACAGCATCGCAACAGCTCATGATTTCCTCGTTCATGAGTACACTCCCAACCTTTCGTCCACAACCCACTGTGCTCTCATCCGCTCGACGCTCCGCCAAGCCCAACCACTTTATCCGAACACCGACGTCCCGTCCCTCTCTCTCTTTCTCCACAACCACACGCACCATGGTCGCCTCCCAATCCGCCTCAGCACCCCTATTCGTCGTCGTCGGAGCTACAGGAGCTCAAGGTGGCTCAGTCCTGACCCACCTTCTCAAGAGCAAGCTCGAGTATCGTCTGCGAGGACTCACGCGAGACCCGAGGAAGCCCAGCGGACAGGCGTGGGTCGCGAAAGGCGTCGAGATGGTCAAAGGCGACCTTGGGGATCCAGCGACTATTGACAAGGCTTTCGAGGGAGCCGATTACGTCTTTGTGAGTCTTTTCGCCGAGTCCCGTTGGGCCGGTGGAGGGCGAGGTGAGTAGCCGAGCACCGACGGCCGTGCGCTGACGTGGTCTGGTTGTAGGCGGTGACCAACTTCTGGGAACACGCTTCGGCGGAGATCGAGATGCGTGAGGGCAAGACTCTGGTTGATGCTGCTCTGGGTGCTGGAGTAAAGTTGTTCGTGTGGAGTGGGTTGGAGGCAGCGTATGAGTTGTCGGGTGGCAAGTATAGGCATGTGTCACACTTTGATTCCAAGGTGAGCTTGATCTGGCTTCTCCATACTGTCTGATAGTACAGATAAAACTGACGACATATCCAGGCTGCCATCACGGATTACGCCAAGTCCACTGGCATCCCTCTCGCCGTCGTGAAGCCCGGTTTCTACCTCACGAACCTGTCTCCCCGCATGCTGACTCCGGTAAGCAGCTTTTTCGCTCACTAGAGCAATTCTAGCTGATGACCCACTCTCATCTCTGCACCGCGCAGAACGACGATGGGTCCTACGCTCTCACGCTCCCGGCGAAGGCCAGCACGCGTCTCCCCGTCCTCTTCACGCCTGAGGATTTCGGCGCCTTTGTGGTCGAGGCAGTCGAGGGCAAGAGCTTTGGTGTTGGAAGTGAGGTCCTTGGTGTGAGTCACCATACATTTCGTGTCAAGCTCAGTGAGAATCGAGACTGACGTGGCGAGGGGCGATGCAGGCGGCCGAATACATCTCGTTGGAAGAGATCGCCAAGCAGTGGGGTGAAGGTGGGCCACCAGAGAGGGGTGTACCATTCATGTCAAAATGACTGACCCCCCTTTTTGTGCTAGTCACTGGCACGACCATCACTTTCCAGCAAACCCACCCGGGGCCAGGTGGCAACCAGGAGATCATCGACATGTGGGGGTTCTTCTCCGATTTTGGCTGTGAGGACTCTTCCTTTGATGAGATGGCATGGGCTGTTGAGCTGAGTTTTGGCTTTCAGACTTTGGTGGCAAGGACATCGCGCCTTCGCACAAGGAGCTCACGAGCCACGTCATGGGCTTTAAGGAGTTCGCGGAGAAGCAAGGCTGGAGCACGATGTTTGATTGATTGACCTTTAAGGGAGCATACCAGACAAATAGAAGGGTAGTCCATCGGTCGAAGTTTTCTGTGCTGGTTCAATGGCAGTCTCGGGAGCTTCTCAAAGGTCTCACAAGCCACGTGCGAGTATCTTCTCGCTCCGCCTCTGAGAAACCGTCCACTTTTGCGCACGTGAAAGTTTTGATCACAAGTGCAACGTCCCTCTCGCTCAAATGTGCTCCTAGTAGCGACTCGGATGCAACCTCGTCTCACCAAGCCTTTTGAAGGCTGATGGGTCGGTGATCGGTCGGGTGGGTCCGACCCAGGAAACAGCTTGCTAGAGCTCATCTAACGTCAGGTGCCTACCGAAAAAAGTGCCACATGGTTTCTTAAGAGCAAAGAGTCGAGTACGACCCGCTGAGCCTCGGTCGGTGGTGCCACGTTACCTCCAAACTTGCCCGAAGCCAGCCTCGTCGGGCCAGCGAGCGCTCTTCGGGCTGACTGAGCTTCGGCCGGCCTCGAGCGCAACAATCTCCCCTCCGCCCGCAACTCTCGACATAACCAGCAAATGAAGATAGATGTCATCTTGAAAGCTCTACAAGATGCTTCAATCCCACCATCCGTCTCGCACGCCGTGATCCGCCTCCAACGCGCGTACGCGTCCTTCGCGACTTCGCTCAACGCGGCCGACGCTTCCTCGACAGCATCAACCAGATCGGGGCTCGAGACTGAAGGAGTAAGGCTCAAGAGTCGTATGGAGGAGCTACAAGAGAGAATGGGGAGTTTCGTGGAGAGTAGTGCCGGGACGGAGGAGGACAAGGCGACGCTGAGGAGGATCGCGGAGGACGTCAGGAGCGCTCAGGCGGAGGTCGAGGCGCTGGTGGCTGGGAATCGGAGCAGAGATGGTGCTTCAAGGCAGAGGGCACTCAGTCAGTCGGTCGCAGAAGAGCTGAGGAGGAAGGTGCGGGCTGGAGGACCGGCGGGAGCTCACAGTGGCGTTGCGGCTGAGTCGGCTGGGAGGGAGCAGCAGCCACCGAGGGAGCTCGACGAGTGGCTGAGCAAGCTCAGCGTAGAGCCGACTCCGCCACTACCCACTTCAACGACGACGGACCACGCCAAGGCTCTGTCGGAGGCGTACCAGCTGCACTTGCTGGCCACGCGGCCAAAGAAAGTCCTCCCTCCTGGCACGACGCTCGCGAGCTTGTTCAGACAGACGGCGGCGCAAGGCTCTTCGTTGGAGTCCAGTCCGTCAGAGAACGGCTCTCTAGAGGCGAGGGTCACCAGCATCGTTCAGGACACGTACTTCGCCAACCACCTTGCCGCGCTTTCGTCCCCTCCCTCCTCCACTCCTCAATCGTCCAACGACGCATGGAGTATTTTCAAATCAGATTTATGGACCGCTGCTGCGCCACTCATACCCTCCCGACTCGATTCTGGCCGCACGAAACCCCGACTCGAAGCAATCTTCTCGCCTCCTACCACCACGTCAGCCAACGCCGCCGACACCTCCATCATCCCCAACGCCATCAACGAGCTGCACGACCTCCTCCTCACCCTCTCCAAACTCTGCGCCCCAGCCCGGGACCAGCAATTCGTCGACCTCATCGCTTCCCTCTCATCCCCCGCTTCGCCCGAGCTCCTCGTTACCGCCGTGCGATCGACGCTGTCGCTTACAGAGGAAATGGCGAGCGATCTGAAGAAGTTCAGAAAGAGTGTGGTTGGTCAGTTCTCGAGTGACGAGGAGGTGGTGGAGATTGTGAGAGGGGAGGCGGCAAGGAGGGAGAGGGAGGCGGTGTTGAAGCTTTATGGTGGGAGCGAGGGGGGAGGGGAGGATGGCGTGAAGAGGGATACGAAGAGATGGGTAGAGAAGAGAGTGGCTGAAGGAGAGGGAGGAAAGGGAGTGAGTGAGGCCCTGGTGGAGACAATGTTCAGGGACGTGGCGGTGGGCCTCCCGGGGTTGGATGGTGCGGGTGAAGGCCCCTTGTACGCCTCACCGACAGCGGAGGAGGACGAAGCGACGACCAACACCCTTCCACCGATATTCATCATCCCCTCACCAACCATCTTCAACCTCCAACTTCACCTCCAAGCCCTCGTCATCCTCGCCTGCCTCGTCTCGCTTCTCCCAACTCCCTCGACTCCCTCAACCACCCCTTCACCCTCACCAACATGGATCGAACGCGTCTGGATTATCCTAGAATCATCCTTCACCCCCTCCAGCTCCAGCTCCACCTCCCAACCCGCATCATCGGACGACATCAGGCTCATCAACATCTCCGACGAGCTCGTCCGCGAAGCTCAACACCGCTCGGGCGGCGGAGGTGCAGTACCACCGGGAGAAGAAGAGAGGTTGCGAAAAGGTGTGGATAGGATTTTGAGGTACGAGGATCCGGTGTGGAAGTTGTTGAAAGGGAGGTTGCGGAAAGGCGTTAGTCAGGGGTTGAAGAAGACGAGTGAAGGAGGGAAGGCGGAGGGAGGGAGAGGTGAAGTTCCGGAGATGAGGACGGGAAGAGGTGAGGTGCGGAAGAGGAATAATGGAGAGAAGAGGAAGAGTTTGAGGCTGCCGGCAGTGATGGGGTACAGCCATCCGTTTCTGATAGAGAAGATGGAGGCGTTGGTGAAGGAAGTCAGTGACGTGGTGGGCTGGGCGGACGAAGTCTGGGGCAGAGTGTTGGCTGAGGGTGAGTAGAAGGAAATGCACACTGTTGTTTAATTACCAAGCCGCGTCCCTCCCACAGCAAGATTCACCACAACACTAGAGAGAGTGCACCACGTCAGCACTGTTGAGTTCGGCCCGGCGCGCGTCTTTTGTTCTCGTCGGGACCTGCTTCGCGGCCCCCAACGCGTGGTCACCACCTTCATCTCCTACTTGTTCCGTTGTGAAAATGCACTTCAAGCTTCCAAACCAATGGGGACCTGTTTCATGGCCGCTCAGTGCTGAGGGTTCGTCATCGCCTCTCAGTCGTCTCAGGTGTCTCCGTGGCTCACTCCGCTCTCCCTCCCTTGCTTCGCCAGACCGGGCAGTTCTCATCAAGGCTCACAAGAGTTACCGCTGTCGGGAGTGGGTCGGTGTTGGTCTCGGCGTCGGTGCCCTCGTCGCGGCCAAGTCGGGCCAACTCTGGTTCCATCTTCGGCGGCAGGTCCGCGCTCGCATCAACCCAATTTCCCTTCGCCTGTAGGCACCGCAAGGCTGTACTTGGAGGCTGCGAGGGATGAGCTTAGGAGTGGGGGGAAAGCGGGTAGGAACGAACTGTTGGACAGAGTTTCAGGTGCGGCGATGACGGTGTGCTTTGGACTCCCGTTCGCAGCCGCTTTCGGGTGAGTGGTGGTTCTTGATTGGCGGTGAGATTGCCGGACGGATGTTGTTTGGGAATTACATGCTGATCTTCCGATGATCGCGAATACTGGTCTTCAAAGGGGGTTTTTGGCCGGAGATTGGGCAAATGCGGCGGCATGGAAGGTCGTCGTCGCGGAGGGAAGCGACAATCTGAATGAGCTCAAAAGATTCCATTGGGAATTGAGGCGAGAAATGATAAGGATGGACCTTGGCTACGGAATAGGGCCGGAAGCTCCCCCCTCCAGGACAGGAAGCGGCCAAGGCCGGGGCGGCTATGCGGCAATACCAGGATATGGTGAGCTCTATCTTTTTTTCAATAGGAGGTTTGTGGAGTTAGAAGACCCATCTCAAGAGCGGCTCGATCGATTCACAGCACCGTGGGGCCTTGAGCGAGAAAGAAAGGAATGACGGGGCTGAGATGAGCAAGGACTGAGAGCGACGGGCGACGGTGAAGGGTGTAAGGCCATACTGGTCGGAATGTCCGTATGCATGCTAATAACAAGAGCGCCAAATGTCACGACTCGAGCTCTGCTTCGCCGACGATCCCGTCCCGTTGGCGACGGCGCAAATTGCGCCACGTCAGTTTTCTTAATTTCCTGGCTGCCGTAAAATAAATCGCGCGGGAAGCGGAGGGGCGATCGTCTGAGCCCCGGACGAACGAAGCTGGATTGACTCAGGCCAGCCCGTTCTTGACTGGAGTCTCATCGATCACTTTATAGAGAAAAGGTGAGATCGTGTGTCGTAGAGGGTATGGAGAGAAAATCGTGAGCTGACTCTTTGCCGCGCCTTTGCTCTCAGCTTCTCCTTTTTTCCCCCGTTCGACTCGTCGCTTCCTCCGGACTCGACGCCCTCCTCGCTCGCTTCAAGGTACATCTTGGACTATTACGAGCCTCTATTGGCTTGATGCTGGATCGTTGGCGAGGCGGACAGACGCGGGAGTGGACTGGCGCGAGCGAGGAGATGGATGGGCGAGCAGGAGGAAAGCTGGTCGTGCTGCTAGGAGGAAGAGCGGTGGTCGTGAAGGCGAGCTAGGAGCGATCTGATGGATGCTGGCAAGCTTTATGGGATGAGCCCCGGGAGCTCTAGGCGAGAAGCAGCGGAGGGGAGGGCGCGAACCAACGGGACGAAGGTGGTGCGCTCGAGGAGTGAGGATGGTGGATGAATGGGCAGGCGGAGAATGTGGGACGATTGTCGACAATTGTGTGCTGTTCAGAGAATGTCATGCTTACCTCTACTTCTGCTGCTACACTCACCAACAGGCCCGATCTCTGTGAGTCGCTCACGTCCTCAGATCGTGCGAGACGAGTTGAGCTAATCTTTCGTCCTTCCGTAGATCCCACTTCAATTACATCTCATATCGCAATGACCGACGCTATTCCCGATGACGAAGGTCGCTCGGTTCGTCCCATCTCTTTCAGCACCTCCCTCACCTCCCAAAGCTGACGGACAGCTCATCTCATCCTTCAAAATCACACTCACAACAGTGGGTGATCCGAGTCCCCGCCTCCTCCGCCAACATCGGACCAGGGTTCGACGTTCTCGGTCTCGCCCTCACCCGCTACCTCACCCTCAACGTCACCTCCGTCCCTTCCACTCCCGCCGCCGCCAAAGTCGTGCTCTCGTACAAGGGCGAAGGCGCTGCCGAAGCCCCTCTCGACCCCTACAAGAACCTCATCACCCGAGTAGCTCTTTACGTCCTCCTCTCCCACGACCTCTCCTTCCCCTCCGCGGTCGTCACGATCGACATCACCAACCAGGTCCCCTTCGGACGTGGTCTCGGATCGTCAGCTTCCGCCGTCGTCGCTGGAGTGCTCCTCGCGTCCGCCCTTGGGGACCTCAAGCTCAGTCAGAGCAGAGTCAAGGACTACGCCTTGATGGTCGAGAGGCACCCCGACAACGTCACTGCGGCGCTGGTGGGAGGGTTCACGGGATCGTTCCTCCGGACTCTCGAGCCCTCGGAGCTCTCGCCCTCCTCCATCCCTCTCGCGGAGGTCCTTCCTGCGTACCCTCCCAACGCTGGTCCTCCCGCTCCTGGATCGCCATTACCTCCTCAGCCACCAATCAGCGTCGGGAGGCACGTCAAGTATGGGTTTGGGAAGGATATCGGCGTTGTCGTCGTGGTGCCCAAGTTCGAGGTTGAGACGGCCAAGGCGAGGGGGGCGTTGCCGGCCGAGTACTCAAAGTCGGATGTGGTGCGTTGTTGCCTTTCTTCTGCTGCTGTTGGGAAAGCGCAAAGCTGATTAGAGTTGCTTTATGATGGGGGGGCAGGTGTTCAACCTCCAACGTTTGGCTGTCCTCACGGCGGCGCTTTCTCAGTCGCCGCCTGATGCTGAGGTGATCTGGGAGGCCATGAGGGATAAGGTCCACCAGCCGTGGCGCGAGGGTCTGGTACGTTCTTTGCTTTCGTCGCCTTTCGACCACCTGCACCTCGCCACGTCATCACGGCTTTCCCGCTTCAAGCCCTCACAGAAACGAATGCTGACGAGAGTGATTCGGACGTTCAATGACACCTCAAACAGGTTCCTGGACTCTCCAAGATCCTCAACACCCTCACCCCTTCGACCCACGACGGTCTCCTCGGCATCTGTCTCTCCGGCGCCGGACCCACCATCCTCGCCCTCGTGTCCAAAGTCCCCTCCACTCCCTCTTCCACCATCTCGACAGATGATTCTGAGATCACTCCAGTTTCGGAAGCCGAGTTGGGGAGGAAGAGGATGGAGAATGTTGGGGAGGCGATCAAGAAGGTTTGGAGTAAGGAGGGGATCGAGGTCGAGTGGATGGCTTTGGAGGTGGATGAGAAGGGCGCGACTTTGATGGAGGTTATTTAAGCGATGGTTTAGAGGGTAGAGTAGGAGGTTGGAGATGGGAATGGAAGGAAAAAAAAGGGGGGGAAGTGTATGCGCATATGCCTGGTCTCGTGTGGTCGCGGGAGGAAGCGCGAAGGTGGGTTGGAGTTGGCAGTTACAGCCTCAGCCTCGTTCTCATAGCTCCCTCGAGGAGTCGCTTCACAGCCTCGTTGCTACGAGTCTCACAAGAGGCGAAGGTAAGGGGAAAAAAGCCACACATCGTGGGCTCGTCGCGATCCCGTCGTCGGATCGCGAAACCGGGCGCGCGGCCAAAAGAGTAGGTCCCCCATCGCACCCCACTCCTTTTTTCGTGTCTCATCTCGAGATCTCGTATCTCCTTTTTTTCCATGGTGAGGGGAAGGAAAAGGACGGAAAGGACCCCTCCTCCCTCAATCACTTCTCATCACTACGCTTGGGAAGTCTCTCCGTGGAGATTGTGATTTGCCCGCCGGGCGTCGTGCGCGCGACACAAACCCGTCCGTACATACATTCACTCTCGAGCACATGGCATCAGTGATTGAGATGGAAGGATACGTTGCGGTCTAAGGGGAATGGTTAATAGAGAAAGGGTGCGTTCCAGAAGGTTGTTCGGTCGGAGGGCTGATTGATCACTCCCAGCGTGCGGGCGGGCGGGCCAGGCGCGGGCCCTGGGACGTTGACGTGGTGGAATGCTGGCGCTGCCCCCTTCCGCCTCGTCGACCCGGATTGTGCTGGGTGCTATCACTTTTCCACGAGAAAGGGACGGGAGTTCCTCTCGAAGGGGAAGATTTTGGTGCTCATCGTGGACAGTACATACGAAGCGAACGGAAGCGCTGCTCCCCTCCTATCACTTTGGCTGCTCGCCATCACGAAAAGCCAGGAAATAGTGACCTGTGTTGAAGGTAGAAGCGAGCCATGTGGGCTTTGTTGGCGTGCGTGTGAAAAGGATGAGGCTATGCTTGAGTGCTAGGTGATTGAGACGGAAAAAAGGAGACAGAGATGCCACGTCCGAGACCCCTCCTCCCAAAAACCCGGGCGGGAGCTCCGAGGTGCTGCTGGGGAGATTGTGAGCAGTTTGACGGTACGGACCATCAGCAGAAATTTGTCGCATGATTTTTGGACGTGTCGGAGTGGCAGTGGTAGAAAAGGATGAGCGGGCGGCGGCGGGATCGGTCGCTGGGCGAGAGCAGGGGCCTCCGGACAGCGAAGAGATGTGAGGCAGGCGGCGGCGGAGCTGCTGAAGGGGGGTCCGTGAGCTGGAGGTGGGGGGATGTGATCTGCAGGCCTGTCGACACATTTTTCTCTTCTCTTTTGCCTTCCCACAACTCTTACGACCTTTGTTCACGAGAAAGGGCGACGCTCGCGCTGTCCCGCCGGCTTTCTTTTTCTATCATCTTTCACGACCCGCCTCCGCACGAACGACGACCCCGGCTCGCTGAGCGCCCAACGAACGACCTTTTGCTGCCCGCCCGCGCGTCACGAAAAGGAACGAACCCGACTCCCGCTGAGCTCTAAACCCGCAACGTGAGCGAATCCATTGACCCAAGTATCGAGAGCCCAGCCCTCCCGAGGTTCACGTCTATTAAAGCCGTTTCGTCGATCCCCTGCAACAGTCACGAAGCAGCGGAACGAAGACTGGGCCCCCACGCGAGCGAGCGCCCTTTTAACGATATTCTTCCAGAGGTGCGTTCCTCTCCTTTTGTGGTGACGGGGTCCGTTGGAAAGTATGGAGATGATCTGGGGGGAAGCTGATCGTGCGGGCCTTGGGGGGGGGAAGCAGTCACGAGAAAAAACACAAACAATCACCATCACGACGTTTACGAACAAACCGGCGGCGACCAGTCTGCACGACCGAGTCGTCAGCAAGTGCTCCAGTGTGAGTTTGGCGCATATTTCTTTGCATCACTTTTCTCGGTCGGCGCTCTCGAGTGGTAGTGGGGGGGGGGGGGGGGGGGCCAGCGTTGGGCGCGCACGCGCTCCTGAGCGACAGGATTGTTGTTTTCGGACGTGGTCCTTCCGAGGCGGAGGTGACGGGCACCCCGCTCGTTGGGGAGGGTGAGACTATCCAGAAAAGTAAACAACGGTGGGAGGGAGAGGACCGGTGGGCCGGGACGAAAGGGTTTAAATCTGGAACTGGTCAACGCTGGGCAGGGCAGGGCAGGGCAGGGGGCAGCAGGGGGGCAGATCACGCGTCGACACGCGTCCGACGGTTGGCTCTGTTCAGGGACGAATTTGAGCGCGCGCTGATATTTCTTTGATCCTTCTATTCGCCCTTATTATTCCGCCCTTTCGACTTTATTATCCCTCTTGTTCGTTTTCGGCACATTCCCGACCGCTCGCCGCTTCATCACCCCCGACGCCCGAACAGCCCACCACGCGACCAGGTCGGGATCGGCGACGCGACTTTGGGGCGGGCACAACCGCAGATTCCCAATTCCCAGCCGCATACCGGTCTAGCGCTGGCACTCGCACTGGCTCTGACCGTAAGCCAAACTTGTCATTGCCGTTTCGTTTCACCGCCGCCGCCGCCGCTCACCCTCACCCTTCCCCTTCACCTTCACATCCTCCTCCCTCCCTCCCATCCCTCCATCACTTTTCCTTCTTCTTTTTACCTTTTGTCGACATCCTTCCTCTTTCTATCGTCGACACCGCCTGCCTTTGCGCATCACCCCCACGCTCTTTCACCGTCGCAACAACAACCGGTCGTCGCCCGTCCTCTGTCGCATTCCAACTATCGTCACTCTTTCGACCGATTTGCGACCCTCCAACCTCTACATTCAACACCACCCAGCCCTCCTCGTCCACTCTGCACCCCCTCGATCCCCTCCAGCCCGTCGCGCGCACCGAACATTCCTCACCGCCGCCGCGCACCATCACCCTTCCTCCTCCTCCCGCACGATGAAGCACCCCGCGCCCGCCCCGCTCCCCCTCTCGCGCCAGTCGTTCTACAGCTCAAAAAAGCGCTCGCCGCAACCCTCGGTCCTCAAACCCCGCTCGCGAGACTCGCCCCTCCGCGACTCGCTCAAGCGCACGCCCGTCGAGATCCTGTCGGCCGAGGTGCACAGGCAGAAGCAGCACGCCGCCCAGCAGCTCGCCCTCGCCGAGAAGGACTTGCAGAACTTGCTCGAGGTCGAGTACCAGGAGGACGTGAAGCAGTACATGTTCGACATGGAGGTGCGTCTCTCCTCCCCCTGTTCCCCTTTGGGGCGCCCGGCGACGCGTTTGCGTGATGGGGCGCACCATTCGCGGCGTTCGCGAGAAGACGCGCGAGGCGTCTGCAAATCGCTGACCTTTTGGGTGGACGTATTGGCAGGCCAAGACGACAGCATCGGTAGACTTGATCGACCAGCAGCCAGAACTGCAGTGGTACATGCGGCCCTACCTCGTCGAGTTCCTCATCGAGATCCATCAACAACACCGCCTCCGCCCCGAAACCCTCTACCTCGCGCTCAACATTGTCGACCGCTACGTCTCGAAACGCATCGTCTTCAAGAAGCACTACCAGCTCGTCGGCTGCGCCGCCCTCTGGATCGCGGCCAAGTTCGAGGACGCGAAGGACCGCGTGCCGACCGTGCCAGAGCTGTGCCAGATGTGCTGCGGCGCGTACGACGAGAGCGCGTTCATCCAGATGGAGGGCCATGTCCTCTCGACGATCAACTGGGTCGTCGGCCACCCGACGACCGAGAGCTGGTTGCGCTTGGCGTGCGTGACGGGCCAGTTGGAGGAGCAGCGCACCCAGCACGTCGCGCGGTTCGTGATGGAGATTACGCTCTTCCACAAGGAGTTTATCCCGTTCAAGCCGTCGGAACTCGCTTTGGCGTCGCTGTTGCTCGCCAGGTTCATGTTGGGCAAGTCTCGTCGCGTGAGTTTTTTCCCCTTTCCTTCGATCCCTTCTCGCGACGCGTGTGCTGATCCCGTTCCGACGTTTCTTCCATTGCAGATCCACGACGAGTCTGAACCAGTCCTTCGTGTCGCCCAGATGCTCGACCAACACCTCGCAGAACACCTCGACTCGGTCTCGGTCATCGTCATCAAAAAAGTGAGCCCTTCCTCACGACGCGCGCCAATGGTGTGGCGCCCCTTTGCTGACCCCTCCCCTGCCCCTTCGCAGTACTCGTTCCCATTCTACTCGCGCGCGTCGACGTT
The DNA here is from genome assembly GCA_024364755.1 of Pseudohyphozyma bogoriensis. Classification (NCBI taxonomy): domain Eukaryota; kingdom Fungi; phylum Basidiomycota; class Microbotryomycetes; family Chrysozymaceae; genus Pseudohyphozyma; species Pseudohyphozyma bogoriensis. The sequence goes on from JALBUQ010000032.1 coordinate 180,138, forward strand.
CGTCAGCGAGTGGTACCTCTCTGGTCGTCGGTTCTCGTACTACGACTGGACGACGCCCTCGACAGCGTCGATGCGTCGGTCTGGATCCGAGACGTCGACGGGCACGACCGCGTCGAGTTGCAACTCGAGTCCCAACTCGGCCAACGGGTCCTTCTCGTCTGACGATTCCTGCGACGACGAGTACGACGAGCCGCTCACGCCCAACACGCCCTTGCCGCCGTACTCGACTTCGACGACGGTCGGAGGAGCAGCAGCGGAGGTGTACTTTGCCGCTTCGGTCGAGCACGGGAAGGAGAACCAGGGCGTGCGGCCGAAAGCTCCGTTCGTGAGGGACGTGCATCTCCCAGCTGGGGCACAGAGGGTACCGCTGAAGAGGGCGAGTTGGGAGAACTCGATGCCGTCGTCGCCGACTGCGCCTTCGTACCGACCATGACCCCCTTCCTCCTCCCGCGCCTCCGCCTTTCTGTTTCGCTCTTCCACGTATTCCCCTCCTCTTCGACGTCGGCTTTCGGTTCCCCGACGCGCCCTCTTGCATTTCTCCTCCTCTATAATGTACCTCTTCGCTCCTCCCCTCGCAAAAACTCCTTTTAGTTGGAACTTCCCCGTACGACCCCCCGACACGACGCGCACGACTAGTTTCGTCCTTACGCCTCCACGCCCTTAACGACCTTTCCCCCCAACAACACTCACACACTCTCTCGTCGAGGTTCCCACCACTCCGCCCGGCATTTCTCCCTTTTTTTATTCTTCGAGGAACTCTCGTCTTCATCATGGCTCTCACAGCACCCCCCATATATCACATTGCGTTCATTTGATACCCCCAGCCTCTCTCACGTCTCTTCAACGTCTTCTTATTTTTTTCTTCTTTCTTCCTTCTTCTACACTTCTTTCGTTTTCGTTCTGCATATAGTCTTTTTCGTTTTTAGTTTTTTCTGTTCTTCGTTTTACCCCCCCTTTTTTTTTACACGACCATACAAACGCTCTTCGTTCTTAGTTCTTCCTTTCTTTTTTCTTCTTTCTTGCCCTTATAACTTTTTTGATGAAGGAAATACAAAAACGAAAAAGGTTCTCGAGACGTTCCCAATTCACCTCGTTGCTCGGCTAGAGGATCGTGGTCGCCGATGCAGGAGCGCGTCGAGAGCTTTCGTGTCGTGTCGAGCAGGTGGGTTACCTAAAGGAGCTTTCAAAAAGCCGTTTCGCTTTTCATTGACCTTCCTAGCTCCACATGGCCTCTTCATTCACCCCCCCTAAATTTGGATCGTAGTATGAACAGAGGGTTCCGATTTCCGCCGCTCGCGATCCAAGTGAGTTCCCAACGCGCGCTCCCGATCCCATCGAAACAACGAACAGGGGGGGGGGGGGGGGGGGAATACGTTCCTAAGCCCAAACGTTTTTCTTCCCGCTGTCCTTGCTCGCTGGGAGGGAGTCGCTAAGCCAGACTCAAAGACACCCGATCGTCTCCAAGCCACTTGGTTGATGGTGTGCGGTCGGGGAGGGCGCTCTCTCTGAGCTTTGGAGATGGGACACAAAGAGGAGAGGACGGTCGTGGGCGGTGGGAAGGGATGGACGTGATGAAGGATTTACCGAGCTTTTGCGTGCCACAGAGAATGTGCAGCAGAAAAGGATGGGTTGGGCTGGTTGAGTGCTATTGATTGAGGCAACATGGTCGGAGCGAGCGGGAAGCGAGAAGGGATTGTTGTTGGGAGCGAGGGGGGGGGGGGGGGGGGGGAAGGAAGGATTCATGCGCTGACGTGGTTCGCCTGTGGCCGACTCTTCCGCTACTGGAGGAACTCGGAAGCTGGGTAAGAGGGAGAGCGGTGCTGATAGATCGAGATGAAATGAACAAAGCTCGCTCGAGGCCTTCAATCAAAAAGGGCAGAAACCAACATTTCATGCCTTGCTCTCTCTCGTTCCGCTCTCGGGGGGGTCCATCAAAAGCCAAGTGCGGTGCAGAAAACGGGTGTAATGTTAACAACAAGGGTGGCGAAATACGAATGCTCCCATCTAGCTCTCCTCCTATGATGTTTCTTTAGATGCCGAAACCGTAGAGGGTGCGGCCGGAGCGCTTGAGGGCGTAGACGACGTCGAGCGAGGTGACCGTCTTGCGCTTGGCGTGCTCAGTGTAGGTGACCGAGTCGCGGATGACGTCTGAGAAGCAGTAATGTTAGCTCGACGTACTACTAAATATATAAACAAAATGGTGCAAACTCACTCTCGAGGAAGACCTTGAGGACGCCGCGCGTCTCCTCGTAGATGAGGCCCGAGATACGCTTGACTCCACCACGACGGGCGAGACGGCGGATGGCGGGCTTGGTGATGCCCTGGATGTTGTCGCGCAGGATCTTGCGGTGACGCTTGGCTCCACCCTTGCCGAGTCCCTTTCCGCCCTTGCCACGGCCAGACACTGGGTGAAGTAGTGGTGCCAAGTTAGAACTGGATGGTGGCCAAGAGTGTTTGGAAGAGGAGCTTACTGTTTTAGATGGGTTGTTTTGGGGGGTGAGAGAGGTAGTGAGAGTTGTGGGAAGACGAAAGTGTCTTGAAAGAGTTGTGTGTGGTAGGAAGGAGAGAGAAGTACGGCGAGAAAGGGAGGCCTAAATACGAAGAAGCAGGACTGCGGCACCGACCTCAAATTCGAGGTCGGGTCAACAACAAACCACACGCGCCCGACCTCGAATTCGAGGTCGGTGCCGCAGCCCTTCCCTCGTCCTCAAAACTCCCCCCTTCGCCGGCTGCTTTCTTTTCCTTTCTTCTCATCACATCTTCACTCCTCCACCACTACCTTCAAAAGCCTTCCATCAATCTAAAAATGGCCCGTACCAAGCAGACCGCCCGCAAGTCGACCGGAGGAAAGGCGTGCGTCCCCCGTTCCCCTCCTCTTTCCATCCAATGTTTACTGACATTTTCCTTCGTCGACAGTCCTCGCAAGCAGCTCGCCGCCAAGGCCGCTCGCAAGTCGGCCCCTGCCGCTGGTGGTGTCAAGAAGCCTCACCGTTACCGCCCTGGAACGGTCGCGCTCCGTGAGATCCGTCGTTACCAGAAGTCGACCGAGCTCCTCATCCGCAAGCTCCCGTTCGTCCTGCCGCCTCTACTTCTACTCTTCCACACAACTAACACTATTCTCTTTCGATGATGATGCAGCTTCCAGCGTCTCGTCCGTGAGATCGCGCAGGACTTCAAGACGGACCTCCGCTTCCAGTCTTCGGCCGTCATGGCGCTCCAGGAGTCGGCCGAGGCGTACCTCGTCTCGCTGTTCGAGGACACCAACTTGGCCGCGATCCACGCCAAGCGAGTGACGATCATGCCCAAGGACATCCAGCTCGCCCGCAGGCTCCGTGGCGAGCGCTCGTAAAAAAAGAGTGGCAACCCCTCACTCGACCACACCACCCCCTTTTCGTACTTTCGCACCCATGTCGTAATACTAGCATTTCCTATTTGATGGCCTTTTCGAGTGCCCACTCGCCTCATTTCTACGCTACGATCCAGCAGAGAGAGAAAGGGCGCCAAAGTGATCCGAGTAAACAAAACGAAAAGTCACGTGAGCTGACGTGGTCATTGGACGGTGCGTTCCGTCCCTTCGCAACCGACCCTGCGCTCCCCCCGAACAAGCGTACAGGAGTGTGTGTCTCATCAGCTGAATTGTCACCCATTTGTGCTGCAACTCCTCGGACTCCGGTACCGCTTTAGTTCGAGCCCCCCCTCCTCGCGCGTTTCGACCCCCCTCTTCGCCCCTCTTCCTCCTCCCACCACCTTTCCTTCCCACCAAAGGCACCAAATGTCCACTCCAGCCATCCTCGCCTCCCAGCGTGCCGTCGCACTCTCCATCTTCACCTTCCAGAACGCGGGAGACCTCGACAGCCTCGTCTCGCTCCTCAGCGACGACCCAGCGACGAGGGTCTTTATCCGTCCTGGATCGCTGAAGGGGAGGTTTCCGGAGGGTGGGATCGAGAAAGGGATGGTGAAGGCGATGTTGGAGGAACATAGGACGAAGGTCAAGGAGGTTGGGGTGAGTTTGGGAGGGAGTTTCTGGGGGGTCGCTCCTGCGTACTCCGGCGAGGGGTTGCTAAGCGCGGTTTCACTTTTTGAACTAGTTCCAAGAGCCCGAGGAAGTGATCCAGGAGGCCAACAAGGTCGTGGTCTGGCTCAAGGCCAACGTGGGTCTTCTCCGGACGAGTCCGGGAGCTTGAGAGGGCTGACGTGTTGGCCACCCGGGGGCAGGGCAAGACCGTCGACGACTCGGCCTATACGAACGAGTACATGTTCATCGTCTACTTTGAAACGGATGGTACCAAGATCACCAAGATCGTTGAGTTTGTCGATAGCTGTGCGTCTTTCCTTGACTGGCTTGCCTTCCTGTGATGGGCTGACGTGAAGGCGATGGCAGTGTACGTCGCGATGCTCGCCAAGGGCAACTGACGTGGTGGAGATTCGAGCTCGAAAAGTGAGAGAGTACTTCATGGGGTAGCTTTCTTTGTATCATCTTTGTCCTGGAAAGCAGTCGAGGTTCAAGACGTGTGCAACGAGCTCAAGTGCGGAAACGGTGGCCCATTCAGCGCTCGCGAGATTCTCGTCTTCTACGCCCTTGATGCTCAGCAAGATCTCACTTCAAAGAGGTGGAAGATCGGATGGAGTAGGTGAAGAGAGGCGAAGAAAGGTAGCTCCACGTGGCCAGTCAAGCGGTGGACCGTGCGCCACCCCGAATCGCGTGATTCGAACGGCGGCGGCGCCCAGCTGCTTGCCCTCAACCCTCCACCATGTGCCGGTTACTTGTCGTCAAGAGCGAGGAGCCTATCCAGGTATATCTAGAAATACCATCTGTGTTGCGTTTAGCTGTAGCTGACCCTCCTCCATAGCTCGCGCTCCTCCTCACCGCTCCTGGTGCGTCCTCCTCCGCTGCTCCGCTCCGCTCCTCGACTCTCCCAGCGCTGACCACACCGAACCACCAGCTCACTCGATCATCAACCAAGCGTCCGACTCGAGGCTGCGACTGGATTCCGGCGCCGTCAACGCCGACGGCTTTGGCGTGGGTTGGTGCGTCGCCCGCTCGCTCGCTCCGTCCTGTCTCAACCGTCCTTCCGCTGATCACGGTGTTTCGTTTCACAGGTACCCCTCCCAGCTGCTAGATCCCGATCCAACTCCTGGAGTATTCAAATCCTGTACACCTGCGTCCGTCGTCCCCCCTTCCCTACTCTTCCCAGAACGCGCCACTGAACCTCCTCGCGCGCACGACGAAAACAGGTGGAGTGATGAGAACCTCAGAAGGTTGGCGGAGAAGGTTCGGTCAGAGTTGATTTTCGCGCATGTGAGGGCTTCGACGACGGGGGCGTTGACGCAGCCGAATTGTCATCCGTGGTGAGCGGGGGGCTCTTGGGGAGATGGTATTGAGAGAGAGCTGATGGAGTGGGTGTGGCAGGCGGTATGGGTCGCTTTTGTGGATGCAGTAAGTTTTGTTGTGGTATGAGGGGATAGCGAAGAGAGCTGATATTGAACGATTGCCTTTGCAGCAACGGATGTTTGTCGAGGTCCACTTCTCTCCAGCGTGGCGGGATGCTGAAGCCTTTCTTCTTTCCTCCAGGTATTTCTTCATGGACCAAAATCATCCGAAAAGTGCAAGCCGACCTCAGCGACGAGTTCTATCACCTCCCCAAGGGCAACACCGACTCGGAGTGGGCTTTCTCCGTCTTCCTCGAACGTCTCTCCAAGGTGAGGAGTCGTTGTTACTCTCATTTATCCTTCATCCTAGCTAACATGATCATGACATTCCCAGCTGACCGACCCCCGAGCCACCGTGATCCCCCACCAACTCCTTCGTCAAGCCATGCTCGAAACCATCTCCCTCCTAAACTCCTACGTCGCCTCCCTCCCTCCCTCCTCCACACCTCCCGAACCCTCCCTCTTGAACTTTTGCGTAACGGACGGGATATCAGTAGTGGCGACGAGGTATATTAGTAGTCGGACGGAGGAGGCCGCGAGTCTGTTTTTCAGTACGGGGAGTAGGTTTGAGTTGGATGAGAAGAGTGTGGAGGACAACGGGAGGAAGAATTACAGGATGAGTAAAGCCGACAGGAGGGAGAAGGTTGTGTTGATTGCGTGAGTTCCAGCGACTTGTCGTGAGGTGGGTTGGACACGTGGCTGATTTTGTTTGTTGTTGGCCGTGCGCTCACAGATCTGAGCCGTTGACGTTTGAGCGGTCAGACTGGCTCGAAGTCCCGTCTCAGACTTGTGTGGTCATCACGCCCAAAGTCTGTCTTCCCAACCAGCTGAGCAGGAATTACGTGGCGCTGACTGACCGGTGCTCGCGAGCAGAACAACCTCCTCAAGTTCCCCATCATCGACCAGTTCTTCCTTCCGACATCGATGCCGGCAAGACGAGAAGGGTTCGCTGAGAAGAAGGGGTTCCTGACGAGCGGGACGGCAAATCCCAAAGGGTTGAGATGGGCGGAGCGTAGTTTGAGCTGAGCGGTGCCGCGCGGCATAGAGGAATTGTATAACGAGCTTTCGAGTTGAATCACCCCAGACCAGTGTCTACCTCCCAACGTTGGCCCTGCCCGTCACACCTTGCTGGTGCCTCGCCTCCTTCTTCTTGATGGCCTCACTCTGGCCGGACAGCACCGCGACGACCTCCAACGCCAACCGCTTGCCAAAGTTCTTCTCGACCGCGTGCCTCTTGTCGCTCGCCTCGACGATCCATTTCCACGCCTGGCGCGTCCTCTGTTCCTGCGTGAGCGGCTGAGGCGTCGGGAGGGATTTCGTGCCCTTCCTTCTACCGACGATCCGGATCGACGGCGCGACGAGGTCGAGCGCGCGAACGAGGAGAGGGAGGGGAGGGGAAGAGGTGAGGAGCGTGAGAGAGTCGAGCGCGGTCGCGATGGTCGTGTGCGCGCGGGCGAGCTTGCCGTCTCGCATGATCAGGCGCGCGAGGGTTTGGAGGAGCACGGCGTCGGAGGAGGGAGCGGCGGCGATTGGGGGCGCGGAGGAGTGCAGGAGGGCGTGGGTCGAAGGTGTGGCTGAGGGTGAGGGGGATGGTGGGAGGGACGAGGCGGAGGAGGAGGAGGTGGACGCGACGAGCGACTCAAACGACGCTGGAGGCGGGGACGACCATGCTGCCGACGAGTGGATCGCACGGAGGGGGGACGGCCGCGAGAGGCGGGCAGTCTGGCGGAGGAGGGTTGCTGTCCTTTGCAGTGTTGTCGAGCTCATCGTGCGTGTGCTGGGTCAGGAGCGCGGGAGGGAAGGACGATGGAGGTCAAGCTCAAGCTCGACGCTCCGAAGTTTCTTTTCCTCCCATTTTTTGGCGCGCGAGCAGGAAAGTCGATTTATTTTTCGCCCCTGGCCAAGGGACCCTCGCTGCCCTCCCCTGCCTTGCATTTCTCGCACGAATTTCAAACATTTCACCAGTTGCCATGTACTCTGAACAGATGGAACACTCGTCTCCTCAAAGAGAAGCGTGAGCATTCTCCTGCCCACCTCCTTCTATTCGTTCGCGCTCGCTGACTTGGTCCTCCTTCCTCCCTCCCTCGCTCAGCCCCGCTCGCTCGCTCGAATCCCGCATCTCGGACAAGCGAGCAGACGACGACCACCACTCTACTTCATCCAGAGACAGAGACCACGACAGCAAGCGTCGTCACCGCGACTCGGCGGCAGACGAGGACGACGACCGCCGATCGACTTCGGGGAGGTCCCACTCCTCACGCTCTCACCGCGAGTACGATGACCGCGACCGTGATCGTGACAGCCACAGGTCCAGTCGAGATGATAGGGAGAGGAGGAGGAGGAGCAGGTCGCCGCCGCCGCGTCGTCGCTCGTCGCGCTCGCCACCGCCTAGGAGCAGTAGGGACTACAGGGACTCGCGTGATTCGAGGGACTCGAGGGGTGGTAGGGATAGGGACAGAGACAGGTGCGTTTTTTCCATGGCTTTTGGCTTGCAGAGATGTGTCAGCGCTGACGAGTCTTGACATGGGTTAGATCGTACCGCCGTCGTTCGCCAGAGTACGACCCCTACGCTCGCGACTCGCGTCCCAGCCGTCGTCGCAGTCAATCCCCCGAGTCAGTACCCTTGTGCTCAGCCCCTCTCTAAACCGAGCCTAACCTTGTCCTTTCATGATCCGTAGGCTGACGGAGGAGCAGAGAGAGATGCGTTCAGTCTTCGTTTCGCAACTCTCGGCTCGAGTCCTTGACCGCGAACTCGCTCGCTTCTTCGAAGCCAACGCCGGCAAAGTCAGGGATGCGAGGGTCATCGTCGATCGGATCTCGAGGCGCTCCAAGGGGTGCGTTTCAGTTTTCGAGTTGCGTGAAGGGTGTGGCAGCGACTGACGGCGTTTTTGTTGAACTCGCGCAGAGTCGGATACGTCGAGTTTGTCGAGCTCGAGAGCGTTCAGAAGGCCCTCGCGTTGTCGAATACTAAATTGTTGGGGATCCCGATCATAGTCCAATACACCGAGGCGGAGAAGAACCGTCAAGCGCGTGACGGATTGCCTCAGACTCAGGCCACAGGGTGAGCATGAACGACCTCCTTCCGAACATGGGCTGGTTTGTCAGAACACAGTGTTGACACGAGTTTATGGTGCCAATAGTCTCTACGTCGGATCGTTGAACTTTGCGCTCACAGAGTCGGACGTTCGCCAGGTGTTTCAACCTTTCGGAGATGTTGATGTCGTTGACCTTCAGAAGGACCCTGTCACGGGCAAGTCAAAGGGCTACGCTTTTGTTCAGTGCGTTCATTTCCATACTTGTATACAAAGGTCACGGTCACTGAACCTTCTTTTCTTTGCAGGTTCAAAGACCCCAAAGATGCTATGCAGGCTTTGGAGAAGATGAACAACTTCCCTCTCGCAGGTCGCGAGGTACGTGTCCATCCATCTTCAAGCATCATCTTTTCGAGAAGGCTGATTTAAGTTGTGGCATACAGATCAAGGTCGGCCTCGTTTCGGAGCGTCCTGCTGCGTCCTTCCAGAGGCACGAGCCCATTAACCTCGACGAGGGAGCTGGTGAGTGCCCTCAAGTTGTCTTTCCGCTAAGGCTGAAGCTGTTGCTTACCTTCTTGTTTTTTCCCAGGTGGTAACCTGAACAACATCTCACGCATTGAGCTTATGCAGAAGCTTGCGCGCTCGGAGCAACCGACGATCGACCTCCCGAAGCCTTCCATGTGCGCCCGCTTCTCCAGTCTCACGCTTGGACTTCACACTGACCCAGTCTCCAATTTGGACTCGACGTGATGCAGGTTCAGGCCTAACATTCCTCAGGCGACGACCCGAAACGTGTTGCTGAAGGACGCTTTTAACCCAGAGGAAGAGACGGAACGCGACTGGGACCTCGAGCTGCGCGACGACGTCAAGTCCGAAGTCGAGGAGAAGTATGGTAAAGTTGGAGAGATCTTTGTCGTCAAGGAGTCGCAGGTGAGTTTCCTGTTTCTTCTTAAGGTTTACAAGGGAAGAGAGCTGATTTGGTTGGATGGGGATGCAGGGCGAGATCTACATCCGTTTCGAGACAGTTGACGCGGCGACAGTGGCAGTCCAGGGACTCAATGGCAGGTGGTTTGGTGGGCGACAGATTTCGGCGAGCATGCTGGCCGACTCGATCTTTGACGCCAAAAAGCCTTGAGCGTCCTCGTCGTCTCTCCTCTTTACCCGCTTTCCTTTCCTCGCGAGGATTGATCTTCCCTACCCCCCATTTCATTAGTCTATCCAAGCACCTTTTAAGAGTTGTTCGTTGAAGGTGGAGTGTTCGTTCCATCCCGCTGTTTTACCTGAGCGTTGAGGTGGTGCGCAGATTCCTCTTCCTCTTTCGTTTGAGTTTTGCTTCTCTCTCCGTTAGTGGAATCAACTTCATCACATCGTAACCTTGAGCTGCGTTTCCTGAGAGAGCATGAGAGTTGTGCGATGCAAAGTACGGTGCACATCAAAACGTCGAGTCGCTTGAGGGGTCGCGAGGCAGCAGTACGCACCGCCACGTCGTCGCGCTGGGCCCGATGACGCGCGCAGAAAGGAGCGCGCGGCCGGCCCCCCCTGCGCCGTGGGCTCTCGCTCCCTCCTGCTCGCTTCCTCCTTCCCTCCTTGCCCTTCACTTCTACCACTACTTTCAAGTCTACACCAAACACCCAAACGTGAGCCTTGTCGCCCGTTGAGCGCTCAGCGAGAGGCAGGCGAGCAGGCAGCTGACGCCTTGTGTACAGTCGCACCACCAACCGCTCGCCACGCCCATCATGACAGAATCCAAGTCGTCGTCGTCGCCCGGAGGCGGAGGCCTCTCGCAGATGTTCAACAGCGCGATGGGCAAGATCTCGGAACGGGTGCCCGCCGTGAACCAGTTGCAGCATACTCTGTGCGTGCCATGCTCCCACCTCGTCCATCCTCCGCGCGCTCCGTACTGACCCTTGCGCCGAGACAGTCGCCAGCAAGCTGCCATCCACAACCCGAACCAGAACCCCGAGACGCTCAAGCTCCAACTCGTGATCAAAGCTGGTTCGAGCTGCGTCATTGACGAGCAGGCCCTCGCGAGGGAGACGAAGCTCCTCTCGAAGAACCTGTACCTCTGGGGCAAGGGCGAGGAGAAGCAGGATGACCTCGCCGACGTGTCGGATCGTATGGCGTACGCTATCTACCAGAGTGCCGAGCTGTTTGATGCGAACGCGAAGCGGGTCGACCAGGCCAGGGCTGCTTTGAAGGATATCGTGAGCTCGTGGTTTTGTGGGGGTGGAGGCGGGGGGCGACAAGCTGACATCGGGCCTCGGGTGCTCCTTGGTGCTACAGCGCAACTTTGAGAACGAACTCATCCCAAAGCGTCAGAAACAGCAAGCACTCGCCAGCAAGCTCGGTCAGCTCAAGCAGTCCGGCGCGGCCAAGTCCGACAAGACGGCGACCGAAGTCTCGCGCCTCTCCTCCGAGCTCGCCCAGCTCGAAACGGAGAATGCGACGTTCGAGCAGTCCCTCCAGTCGCTCAAAAGGATGAAGTTGTACGAGTTTGCGTCAGTCTACTTTGCGGCGCAGAAGGAGCTCGGAGAGAAGCTGGCGCTTGTCGGAGCGTACGGGGAGCTGCTCGCGGAGGGGTTGGATGGGCACTCGTTGGGAACGGCGTACGAGGGTGCGGAGAGGACGGCGGCGATCAGGGCTGAGCTTGGAGCTGAGTTGGACAGCTGGAACCCGGCGCTGCCGCTTATTCCGAAGCCTCAACTTAAGCCCGCCGGTGGATCGTCGTTCCTTGGACGTTCAGACACGAGGTGCGTCCCGCTTTTTGATTCTCTAGACCTCGCTTGTCAACGAAGCAACTGACGCATTTACCCTTAAAGGTCCTTCGGACACACCCACGAGGTCGAGCTCTCTCAACTGGGTTCCCTTAACGCCCTCCCATCGCCAGCTCTTGCGGACTCCGGGCACTCCTCCGGCGTGTCCCCCCTCCCAACTCCCTCGGCTTCCTCCGTCGCTGCCGGTCGCCCAGACGTCGCGTTTGCGTCTTCCACCTCCCCCTCCGATGGCCTTCCCCTCCCACTCAACCTCTCGCCCTCGCTCCCTCCTTCCTCCGCCTCGCCTTCCTCCGCCCAGCCCATCTCGCTCCGCGACCCTCACCCCGAAGCCGAACCTTCGTCGCTCTCGAGCTCGTCGCCTCCCCTAGCTCCAGCAGCAGCGGGAACATCGATCGACAGCGCTCCTATCGGCCCGACTGTCGCCGAGACGGGCGATCCGATCGCAGGCACTGGCGGACCGGTCTCGGGTCAGCTCAAGCCCCGGCGTGCGTCGAATGCTGAGCCTATCCCGCTTGCGAGCTTTGGGTCGAATGATGGGAGTCAGTTGCCTACTAGTGTTGGCAGTCCACCTTTTGGTGCGGCCGCTGGTGCTAGTTTCAGTGCGAGTGGCAGTGGGATCGAGAGGATGCCGACGACGTCGAGGCAGAGGTTGGAGAGGGCGGAACAGGCGATCGGAGGAGGTGGGGACGAACTGCCGGCTTATGATGAGGGGTTGGGGAGTGAAGAAGGGAGGGCTAACTATGAAGCGGAGCAGATTTTGGCGGCGGAGAGGGAGAGGAAGCAGGCTTGATTTTTGTGGCTCGTTTGTTGGGGAGTCTCGCCAGTAGTCAGTTCTTTTCTGTGTAAAATAAATGTTTGTCCTTTACTCGTGGTGGTC